>JAQIWP010000576.1:0-23240 GCA_034695525.1 Euzetes globulus
TGTCTTTCAATTGCTATATTTGATATACCATTGCTGGCAATGTTAAGTCAATTCCAATGAAGGGCGCAATACTATTGCACTAATTTTCTTTGCACCCAATTTTAGTCGATATGACTTAGTATTGCGGGCAATCGTAAGACAGGGAATACGGTATATATTTTTGATCAGCATCGTCAGAAATTCCTTTTAAAAATATAAAATTTGATCCTGCCTCTATTTTTAGCCCCGCCCTCTTAAAATTTTTTAAGTTACTCCTACCAAATTTTCAGAAATTCTTTCTAATTTTGCAAGAATTAATCAAAGGCTTAAACTGTTAAAAGTGAAATTTCGAAGAAATTTTTTTAAAAATAAATAATTTCTTCAAACTTCTGACCTATTGAAACTTATTACTTTAAAACTTAAACTAGTTGAGATAAAATTAATTTGACTTTTGATTAATTATTTCAAAATTAGAAAGATTTTTAAAAGGAGACGGGAATATAAAAATTCAGATCTGCTTTCAGCCCCACTTTGACTGCATTTGTAAACAAAGTTTTTCAGTCATTTATTTCAAGTGAAAAATTCTGATTCAATCATAGCTTTCTCATCAGAATTTTTTTACTTGAAATAATTGACTAAAATTTAAAACTTTGTTTACGAAATGCAGTCAAAGTACGGTTAAAATAAGTCTTTTTTTTCTGCAACTGGTCATAGACTTTATAGACTGAAAATTTTTGAGATTTGGCTAAATCTGATTCAATTTGTTAAGTCCATCCAATTCATATTTCATAGTAAATGACTCTCCTCTTCACAGATAAGGTACATTAGAACAGTAGAGCAGGGTACAACAGAACAGTGTTCTATATTCTTATATGAAGTATAGCCCCTAAAGCCGACATTTGCCAAAATAAGCCACCCTTTGAGGTTTGAAAATAATCTCAAAAACGCATTGAACTCTGTGATCTTGATCATTCTATTAGCTTTATTAACTATTTACTTTGATAGCATTAAGCGGTAAATCTGTTGCATTGACTTCCAGGGGTCTTAAGTATGTGTCCCGACATAGAGAACAACGGATAGAATTGATTGGTAAGCATTTGGCGGAACACAACTATGATGTTGTCTTTCTTCAAGAAGTAAGTATTTAATTTGATCCTTGACTTCAATATTTGATGATAATCTCAATCTTAGGTTTGGGTTCAATCGGATTTTGAATATATACGGGATATAACCAAATCTAAATATAAATTTGCCCATATGTTCAAAAATGCCAGTATTTTGGGGGCCAGCGGTTCGTCATTGTCTTCAATAGATAATGAACCTCTAATTTATTAATTATTTTAATAGGTTTAGTAGTTTTGGTAAAATGGGTGCCCAAAGTATTCTATTTCCATCCTTTTTCAGTAAATGGCTCGCCTTTCCGTCCTCTTCACGGCGATTGGTTCACTTCAAAGGGTCAGTTCCGGTATTCCTTAAAAAATAATAAAAAATAAATCAATAAAACTGTTAGGAATCGGATACGTCCGCATCGAATTGGATTCCATTAATCTTCACTTATTCTGTACTCATGTAAGTTGTTTAGAATAATTGGAATGTTATCTGGATCTTGTTCATATTGAGCAGATGCATGCTCAATACAATCTGGATGAACGTCTTAGCGATCAATATTCTGTACATCGAATCTGTCAGTCCTACGAAATGTCTAAATTTGTAGAACTTATGACTGATTGCCATTCGAGGGCTTCCAATGTTAAAGATTTCGTAATTCTGGCCGGAGATATGAACACATCTTCCAAAGAGCTACCCTATCGCCTCTTGGGTCAGTTATCTTCATTAAAAATATCAATCAAACCTTATTTTTTTGTCCAACAGTTTCTTTGACACAATTAAGTGATTGCCATAAAATTAGAATGAATTCCATTAATCAGAACATAGGGGTTGAGGGCGGGGATGGTTTCGACAGGAGAAGACAAACCAATGACTATGAGTCAGATATGTCTGATGACGAGTTCCACACTTGTGGCCATCGCGACAACATTTTTACTCCAAAACTCGACGCAAATGGCAAACAATCGAATGCCGGAAAAAGAATTGATTTTATTTTGTTTCGATTGTTTGACCGCAAAAACAACTCAAACAACGATCCAATCAATAAATCGTTGGATAAGAAGTTATGTGAAGTTAAACATCTGACCATTCGATGCAAAGACGAATCTGGTCTTTCTTTTAGTGATCATCAACCAGTTGTGGCTCTTTTTAAAATCAGATGTTCTGATCAAAAGACTACTTCCAGAATTATGGATGAATACGAGAACAAATCCATTTGTGATTTGTCTTCAGATAAAGTATCAAACGATGAGAGCGTTTCAATGGCTTCAGGTAACGAAACAACTAATTATTTACATTCGAGATTATCGACAAATGGTGACGGGTCTTGTGATAAGAAAATGCATGGATGTAGTGGTGATGGCGCTCATAATAGGGTTTCCAGCAAATCAGAGAATATTGGGTTACCGTCCGGTAAACCAAAGCTTAAATTGAATATTTTGTCAAAAGCGACGGAATCGACTTCACAGTCAACAAAGACTCGACCTCTTCAGCTCAAACACATGGCATCTAATTCTGTTTATTCAAAGCTCCAGTCGTTGTCTCCCAATAGACTCCAATATCTCGAAATAACCCAACATTTACTCGAAGATTATGTCAATGAAAACCAATTGACTTCTAAAACCTTTATTTTAATTTTGATATCTTTTCTGTTTATTTTGTCTTTGATTGTGACCTCTCTTTCTATGTTCACACAAATGACAACATTTGGAATGTCTTTGTCTTCAATTCTTTTTTCGATTGTCTTTTTTCTTTCAGCGTTTCTTAAATTGTTGAGCTCTCGCCACGAAAAGAATGCCATAAAAGCTATTCTCAACGACATTGAAAAAGAACTTCTTTTGAATCACCCATTCAATTGATATCAAAGTTCAAAACACTCGGTTATGGTTTAACCAAAATTAAGTTCATTCCTGTAGTTATTGAGAGAATAAATTTATATAAAATGAAAATATAATAAATGTTAAAATAGTTTAATTTTATTCATCATTTGATTTAATCGGTAACTTAACTGAAGACTAAATTAAGTTTACTTGACATAATCCGATGACCGAGACATTTCGGGCAAAACAACCGGATCTACTTGATTACAAAGTACTCCTTCATTTAAAACAGGTGGCAAATAAGGGGCTGTATTTCGTTCCCCCCGTAAACTGAAAATATCCTTATAAATAAAACTTTCTTCTATATTGTCATGGTGAGTCACAATATTAACCAACCTGGTCATTTCTCCAAAAAACCTCTAAACTTTAAGTTAAACAATTTTAAAGCCTATTTCAGTAATGAATAAAAAATAAGGTTGTCTCCCACCACTATCCCTACTGGGGGACTAGGTGAGTTGGCAAAAAAAGTAGGTAACATGACCCTAGCAACTTTTAAAAATGGGGAAAGTAACTGACACTGGGGTATCTCATGGTAATTGACCTGAACTGTCAGATGCCTTATAGAGAAAAGGGTAAAATCAGAAACCAATATAATTAATACTCAAAACATAACATTTGACGAAAAAATAAGTTAAGATTTAATCGAGAAATGAGACGATAGGAACCAATTAATCAAACAATTGATTTATTTATTATTCATTTAGTAATCAATGTTTTCGAAGATATTTAAGGGCGCGGAGGACCGCTGCGAAAGGGAACGGCGGTTGGGTTTGTTTGCTGTAAACCAGCGATTTTATCCATTGACATCTCCTTAAGCATAAGGTAAGAGTCGGGATCTACTTCAATGACATCCACATCAATTGCCGATACCTTTAATAAAACAACATTGATATCCAGATAATCTAATCTTGTAGAGAGACATACCTCAGGCACATAATTATCTCTTCTTTCGCGCTCTTCTTCTTGCAATTTGATGGAAATGCCACGAACCGGAGCCCTTTGGATGCGTTTCATCAAATGAGTAACAAAACCGGCGATTTGGTTGCGAAGACGCTTCGATGGTATGATTGCTATCTCTTCGCAGATCCTTTTATTGGTGTGGAAGTCGAGAGTGAGTCGAGTGTAATACTTCTCGATTATAACCCGCGACGCCTTCTTAATAGTCTTCGTACGGACCCGACCCTAAAATCATATTCAAAACATTTAAATCAATTTAATTGAATTAAACTGAAGACAACGATTTGATTACCATTTTTACAAATTCAGTGAATATCGGAAAAGGAAGCACTTCTTCATAAGCATTGAAACCAACGTTACTTTTGTTTCACTCAAACCATTATTTTTAAGAGACGTTTCTTCTGGATTTGTTTAGATTGGTTTTGTTTGTACCTGATAAGAACCAAGAACTGAGTCAAAGTTTCACTACAATTAAACTTGGTTGTTCCAAAATTTTACCAATAATTAGAGACTTATGAGAAAAGTAGTTGTAATAAGTTTAATGAATCGGAGGTCGAAAGTTGTAGAGTATTTGTTGTTGACTTGAGTGTCATCTATGGGTCGAAGTGTTTGCGACAATCAGTGTGTCCTTCAGTTGTGTTGAGTAGAGTTGGAGTCAACTCAACCAAAATCTAATTCAATATTCAATATTATCTTTAATAATATGGCCGACAAATTGATCGGAAGCGACAAATCGCTTAAGACTGATTTGTAAGTATCGCTCTTTGACCAGATTTGGTGATTTAAATGAATAGGAGATGAATTAACTGTGAATTTATTGGTGGCAATGGTTAGCGCCAAACAATGCCGTTCGGCCACCGATAGAGACAAATTACGACAACTGGTCTATGAATTGTGTCTGAAAGTAGTGAGCGGTAACTCGAAACCCGATCTCGTAGTGACCTCTCTCACAGAAGTGATCGTAAGTTGACTTTTGCCCAAAATGGACGCTTTAAGTGATTGATTGTCTTCTGATTAGACGACAAACGCAGACATTATTAATATTTTGAGTGACGTTTTGTTACTGTTTGGTAAGTGTGGGCTCTAATCGACCATCGATTCAGATGAGAGCACATGATTTCATTACATTTGATTCTATGGATCGCATGATTGTCAACATCTGGTCTCATATCAGGATCAATGTTAGTATTGATATTGTCTGTCATTCCTCTCACTCCTGTTTTTCGTTGTCTTAAAGGCTTCTAAAGAAGTTGTTTTCAGTAAAGTTCTTAAATAACAATTCGTGTCCATTGATGTAATAGCGAGTCGAGCGTCCGACTGATCTGATCCTAAACCTGATAGACATCCATAACATTATCGAAGTTTTGCATCACTTGTTTAAAGATAATGAGAAGAAGTGCCAAAAGTTGTGCTGATCTCAAAGCTTTAATAAATAATTTGTTGATTGTATTCAAAAAGGTCTGAAAGCCGACAAAACCGCTCACGAGATGAATGAGTGGCACTGACTGTCAGTCAAATGTCAAATAATTTGTCAAATCGACTCAAATAGAAATATATATAAGCGGTGTCTCAATAGAAATAAGAATAGAATCATTTGTCCTGATATGGGGCTCAACTCTGCGATCGTCGTAAACCCTAAACTTTGCACTCGTCGTAAATCCATTGCCTTCACATTCTTTGTTCACAGATGTAGAGACACAGACCTCGGAAAACAAAGACCAGAGAGAGTTCTTCTTTCAACTCCTTTCTGCTCTAAATAATGTGAGTCTAATCAATAGCTGGACACTTTTCAACCATTTTTCAATCATTAGAAGGCTATTTCTGAATGGATTCTCAAGGAAAGACTCGATTATGAGACAACGGGCGACGCCAAGATCATCCCTAACAAGAAGATCGCTTCCACTAAATTCATTAAATTAAAGACCAGACTATTGTAACTTTTTTTAATTGTCAAAACTATTTGATATTCATTTGATTTTTATTCTAAAGCTATAAACAACAGAAATTTAATTTATGTCGAGAAGAAAGCGAAGGATATGGAAAGCTAATCGTGGAACTTTGTCAGGACCAAGGCTTCAATCACCAGTATATGCTCGAAGTCATTAAGTCACTGATCGGTAATATCACTTTATTTCAACTTCAATTTACTGACTATTTTTCATCTTAAAGGCTGTTTTAATTTGGACCCGAATCGAGTTTTGGATATAATATTGGAATGTTTTGAGTATCGAATAGATCTCCATAACTGTTACATACCATTACTTCAGAAATTTCTTTCCAATTCGACCACGTTAACCCAAATAATTGCCTTAAAATTCAGTTTCTATCAGGTATTGGTCCAAGATACTACTGATTAGTGGCCTCGGTTTTAATTGTTTGTTTGCTCATATATAGAATGACACATCAGTTGAAACGCCGGAATCATTATATGAAGTGGTGGCCCTCGCCCTACACCATCAACTCATTCATTTGGACCAATTATACGATTTTGTAAGTATTCTAAAATATCTTCAATTTGAGAGTTTACCAGGCCTAAAATTTATTTGCTCTAGCTGTTTTATTAGTAATTTATTCAAGCAAACTTACTTTGAAAAATAGAACTTATTGAATTCAATATAAGAAGATTGACACAAATTTTGACTTTTTTTCAGTTGTTTCCAAACGACAGTAAAATTTTAGACGATTTTAAAAGCGATTTAACGGATGCCAAGACTTTTGCTAAAAAGATTAATGTTGTCGTCAGCGCTGAGAAACAGCTCGAAGAACAACAAAATGCTGAGGAAGAAAAGAGGCGACAATTTATTTCTAATCAGAAGTTAGGATTGGTTTCAGCACTTCTCAAAGTCGGTGACTGGAAAAACGCCAAACAACTGATCGATAAATTGCCCGAATATTATGCCGTCTCTTTCGATACGATCGCCAAACAGTTATCACATTTAATACACTTTTCTATCGACAAAATGTATAAACAGTGAGTATTTCTAATCAATTTAATATCTGTTTAAATAAGTGGTTTTTGTAGGCACTCAGGTCTGCCGCCAGCCATCGCTTCCAAAATAAAATCTTTCAGATCTCCAAAAGAGCCTCTTTTGAAGCAAATTGAAACTATTTCAGAATTGAGAGCTATAGGCTTTCCTATGTTTGTGACAATCGGCCCCTACCTCTACAAAGACACTCTTCTAATTGCCAAGATTGTTCGAATTTGTCGAACTCTATTATCTGTCAATTCAAATGTGGATCAAATGAAGTACGAAATCGCAACCATTTTGGATGAGGCTATTCTTCCGGCCATGTCTTTGGTTGAAAGCAATTGTGCGCTCTCTGAAGAACTCTGGCTTTTGCTCAAAGCATTTCCGTATCAACAAAGATATAAACTTTACACCAATTGGAAGTCTGAACCGTCGAATACTCCGATGATTAAAACCAGAGCTTCGACCTTAAAACGAATCAAATATATTATGAAGAGATTAAGCAAAGAGAATGTGAAGCTCTCCGGCCGTCAAATCGGAAAACTAAGTCATTCTAACCCTTCATTTCTATTTCAATATGTGAGTCATGAGGTGTCACTTCTTTTGCCTCTTTTCTAATAATCAAATTGTTATCAGATTTTGTCACAAATTCAATCATATGATAATCTAATCGGACCCGTAGTCGACTCTCTCAAGTACTTGACGTGTGTATCTTATGATGTGCTGTCTTTTTGTGTGATCGAAGCACTGGCCAATCCGGCCAAAGAACAGACAAAGCACGAGGGGGCAACAATAGCACCTTGGCTTCTAAGTTTGGCTAACTTTTGTGGTTCAGTTGTTAAAAAATATCCGATCGAATTGCCCGGACTCTTGCAGTTTGTGGCCAACCAATTGAAATCAGAGAAATGTCTTGATTTACTTATTCTCAAAGAAATCGTTCAGAAAATGACAGGAATCGAAGCCTCTGAAGAGATGACAAATGAACAGTTGGCTGCTCTGAGTGGAGGAGAATTGTTGCGCGCGGAGGGCGGGTATTTCAATCAAGTGAGAAATACCAAGAAATCAACGGGAAGACTGAAAGATGCATTACTGGAGAACAATCTGGCGATGCCTTTGTGTATACTTATTGCTCAACAAAGAAATTGTATTCTATTTCACGAACAGTCACACATCAAACTCGTCGGTAAACTATATGATCAGGTATTAAATTATCTATAATTGGATTGTCGACACTGTCTTAAAAATGTGCTTTCAGTGTCAGGAAACCCTGGTCCAATATGGCAGCTTTTTGGCCAATACTCTTAATATCGATGACTACATCGAAAATCTGCCGCCACTGGAAAAACTCATCTCTGAATACAATCTGAGCGCAGACATCACTTTCTTTTTGGTCCGACCAATGATTATTCACTACATTAATGTAAGATTTATTTGCTTTTATTTGATATATAATTTTAAACTTCATTTCAGTCGAAATTCGATGAATTGCGAAAAAACGAGAGGACGCCGTCACTCAGCAAAATGACACAACACTATATAGAGGCCTCCAATACTGTGACGACCCCACTGGTCAGGTCTATATTTCCGGCCTATTCATCTAAATTTTGGGACGATTTGAGGTTTGCATGTTTATTTTGTGGCCTCTTATAAATCGATTTGTTTGATTTAGTCCTCGATTTTTCGTTACGTTTTGGACGTTAACGATGTATGACCTGCAGGTCCCCGAAGATAGCTATGAAAGAGAGCGCAAGAGATTCAAAGAGCAGATACAAAATGCTGAAGAAAATAAAGATCTGGCGCCAAATAAGAAGAAAAAAGAGAAGGAAAGATGTCTTTCACTGATGGAAAAGTTAACGGACGAGGAGTCGAAACAATCAGATCATGTAAAACGAGTTCTGACTCGTCTTCAGAAAGAGAAAGACCAGTGGTTCCAGTCGAAAGTGGCCAAAATGGAAATGACAACTCAATTTCTTCAGCACTGTCTGTTTCCACGGTGCAAATTCGCGGCCTCTGATGCCCTGTTTTGCGCTGAATTCGTCCATTTGTTGCACAAACTGCAAACCCCTAACTTCTCAACACTTATTTGTTATGATAGGGTATGCCTTCAATTGTCACTCCTCTGCAAACTATTATGAATTTCTATTCAATAGATTTTCGGAGACATTTCATATACGATGTGTTCGTGCACTGAGAATGAGGCCAACCATTACGGTCGGTTCCTCTGCTCTCTATTGGAGACTGTTATGAATTGGCACAAAAACAAATCGGTTTTTGAAAACGTAAGGGTCTCTCAAATGATATCTTTTAAAATAAACTATAATTTTTTTTAAGGAATGTGCGAAATATCCCGGATTTGTGACAAAGTTCTGTGAGAAGGATCCGATTCATGTCGACTATGAAAATTATCGACACGTTTGCCATAAATGGCACTACAGACTCACCAAAGCTTTTATTCTGTGTCTCGACTCTGGGGACTATATTCAGATTAGGAATTCATTGATTATTTTGACAAAAGTATTGCCACAGTTTCCTGTTATGATAAGCTTCGCTCAGGCAATAGAACGGCGCGTCGACAACATTCGCAACGAGGAGAAGGAGAAACGACCCGATCTCTATGCTTTGGCCACCGGTTACTCCGGACAATTGAAGGCCAAAAAGTCGTCGTTTATCCCCGAATGCGAGTTCCATATCAAGGAGAATAAGAAAGGCGTTCAACAAAACAACGTTTCCAATGCTGGACAAAAAGTGGACCTCAATATCGTTAAGAAAGAAAACAGAAACGAATTGATCGCTAATAACGTCGACAAGGATTCCAATAAATTGAAAAATAGTATTGAAAATAAAGATTCAGTCGAAAAGAAGAAGGAAAGTAAAAAAGATATCAAAAGTGATATAAAAGTACGAAAAACGACGACAAATGAAGACAAACAAAACAGTCTCGAAAAGAACACCCGAAATGAATCGCGATCTTCATCCGTCTCTTCACTCTCTCCGCGAAGAACTAATGACCATAAATCTAAAGACGAATTCAACGAATCAGATAAAGGTTTAATCGGTTTTAGTGGACTTCAAAAATTGAATCAATATTTAATTTTCAGAACAAAAGAAGAGAAAAATTGAGTCCAAGATTCACTCGGAAGAGAACAATAATATTGAGAAAAGGATCAAAGAAGAGGTCACTAATAATTTGGTGACAAACAATCAAACCAATAGATCACATGAGAAAAAACAAACTTCGAGTCTAAGAAAAAGACAGGTATTTATTAAATTTGTCTTTTAGTCAATGAAATGAATATTTTGATAATTGTAGACAAAAGATTCGCCGAATAGCGATATCTCTGACTCAACCCCTAAACGACGCAAAGACGAAGACGGAGTCAAAACCAAACGGGAAGACAGAGATCCCCGAACTAAAGTAAGTCTTTCCCTTTTGACTGGCTTTCATTAATGATAAAATAGTCATCAGATAAACGAAACAACTCTTCGCGACGCCATAAACAGGAGGACGACAAATGATTAGAAATGATTGTATTGCATGAATTCATTACATTTTCGTCATTTATTTACCCATAATTCGCATATTTTGAATAAAATTGATTTGTTTTTGACTATACATGTATTTTAACTTTTTTGACTGTATCTGATTCGTGACTCAAAACTCTTTTATTATTGAATTGTTTGTTAAGCCATTCGTCACTATTTTGTCTGTCTTTAGAATCGCAACGGATTGTAACCATATTTACATTTTTACGAATTTCTGAAATCAAGGCATGAAATATATTTTTACTTTGAAAAACAAGAACCAAAACCTGAGTGTTTGAGAACTTTGATGGCGTTCCGAAAGACGGCTGCTTTGCTTTGATCTTCATTTAATCCTAACATCAAACCACTAATAACACAAACAATTAACTTCTTTAATATGTAAATCAATGGTTTACATACAGGTATGTGACATCTTTTGGTGCCCTCAATCCGAAGCTATTCTGTGCCCCCGAAGACATGATTATGTTCTGGAAGCAAAAATTGTCTTAAAAGGTGTTCAAACATTTGTCCTGAACTCACTTTGGATTTGGTTTTCTCGACCAGGATTTGTCCGAAAGCTAATACAGATCGTCTTCTGGTCTGATCTAAAAGACTATTTCCATAATTGATTTCGAGTCCAATTCCTTTAGAAATGGGCTGAAAATGAAAACAAATGAACGAATAAATTAAATATTCACCGAAAATATAATACAATTGCAAAGTTTGCGCGCCTTATGTTTGGACCCATTTTGTCACAAAAATCGAAAGTAATTATATCGCAGTCGAAGTTCCCGTTATTTAAATGACTCAGTATTTTGTCATTAAGCGGTTGTATCGATAATAAGTCATATTTCTTGGCGTTTTCCGACTGACTCTTAAATTCATATTAAAGCAAATTTAAAACTTTCATAAAAACTGTGAATTACATAAAACGTATGAAACAGTATATAAAAGTTTAAAAGAAAAGTTAACTGGTTAAACTCAAATTACTAGTCGGTGTGTTTGGATGTGGTCATCAACTTTGACATTCAGACGACTTTTTATCGATACATCAGTTGATCTGAACTTAAGATCTTCCATTTGAATGTTTGGTGGACTCGGGATCTATTTGTAATTATCAAGAAATCAAATCTATAATTAATGTTTGAAAAGTGGATTCAATGCTCACGAGTTTGATGTCATTGGCGTCGATGTCAACCGTCAGTCCAATAGTTCTTATGCCCACTGTTTTCCAATTCAGTTTCAATTTTAGTAATTTATTAAAATTTTTAATTAATATTAAAGATAAAGATATTACGATTGAGGGCTCGGTTCAGCTTTTCTGTCATTTGTTGCTTGGAATCAAAAGTTTTGTTTTTGTAAATAATTATATTTAAATCCATTTAAAAGGTTTTAATTTTATAAAGAATTCAAATTCAAAAGTTGTCATAACTTTAAAAGCAATACACAAAACATGTGATCACTATTTTCAACACTCTTTACGTTATTTGTGAGAAGGAGTTTATTTGATTGTTTGGCGCCAAACAAACCGTCAAATCAATAAAATTATTTTAATTAAATAGTAATTGTTTTCATTGTTTAATAAATTTTGTTTAAGTCTTTCGATGTCTTCTTTCGACAACTTAGTTAAAGACAAGCGAAGTCTTGTCTATGAAATTCTGTTCAATTTGGAGGGAATCGTCGGTGATTTGGTCACTTTTGATGATAACAGTGGCGCCAAAAACTTCCTCTTAAACGATATGACACTGAATTCATCGATCAGTTTACCAGAAATCAATTTAATAAAACAATTGTTGAAAACAGCCAATCATTACAATAGGATCAACCTCTTCGTTCTGAAGTGCAATTCAGGTCTTTAATTGTCTTGAAATTATTGGTTTGTTTCTTAAATTTGATTTTAATTGCGATCGCCATTAGATTCCAATCCATACAAACGACGTTTGGCTCAAACTTTGGATGAATTACTCGTCGATTACAGAAATGATTTGATTGAAGTCGAAAAAGATATTAATAGAGATTCCAACTATAGTTTAATTAAATTCAACAAATTTTTCAAAGTAATTGATCCCTCATTTGATTCTAACATAAATTCTTAATCAAATTGAGTTAAGTTAAAGATATATTTATATTTTTAATTAACGGTTAATTAGCCATAAATATTTTGCCACTGGTTTCTTTTGGCAACTTCTAGCCTAGGCAACTTAGCAAAGACATAGTTTATTAAAATGGACACCTTTTTCTTAGTGTCTTCTCAGTAAATCAGTAAACTGGCCTAAATTCATTGAATAATTAACCTTTTTCAAATTAGAAATATTTTTTGGGAAAGAACTTATTTGTCTGTTTTTTAATAGTATTGGCAAACCTTCGACTTTCTCAATGAAATGGTTTCACAAATTAGTAACGAAACGGTAATAAAGTGTTTCATTTGAACTTCTATTAAATTGATTTTATTTGTTTAGAATTTTAACGTTTCGGCTCTCGATTTGCTGAACATAAAGTTTTTTTCTGGTTTCAGTCAAATACAGAACTCCGCAAAAATGTATATCAATTGCAGAATATTTTTAATTTAAATAATTTTGATTCGTTTTTAGTGCTCAGAAAAGTAATGATTGTCTCTTTTCTGATATCAAGTCTTGGATTTTGTTCGGATATCTCACTAAGAGATCCAAAAACCATTTCTTCATTAAAGAAACAAACGACGAAAGAACAGAACTGGATAAGTCTCGAGTGCCTCCTTTTATTGAACTGAGCGATGCATATAAAATACTGGAAATCGGACAAACTGTTCGTTGGTATCAAAAACGTGGGGGTAATCATTAATTTTGTCCCAAATTACAAACCCTATAATTTCTCCTAATTTCAGTTCAATCTTTATTCGAGGATCAAATCGATGATTGTTTGCGTCTTTTAAAGACAGAAGAATTGAACGAAGAAACGAAATTCAGTGAATCCCTGGAATTTGTCCGAAAAATCGTTTCTGAGGTTTGAGATATGAAATTATAACTTCGATGAGAAGTCATTTGTGGTTATTTTAATGACAGCACACTTGGAATTATGTGATTAATGAGCAGTCCTTCAAAGAGCGTTTCTCCCGAATTAAACACATTTACCTCATGTCGAGCGACAACTTTTGGTCTAACTTTATGTCTCAAACTTCGAAACTTCTATCAAATGGACACAAATATTCTCAAAAAGGTTTTCAATCATATAAAACATTTTTAAAAATATTTCTCTTTTATAGACATTGAAAAAGCGTTTGATTTATCTTTGCGTCAAGTCTTCAGTGAGAATATAGTCAACCAAATATTGTCCGAATTCTCGATAATTATGCCAAAGAGTGGCAACAAATCTTATTTTTGTCTCAATTATAAGATTCCAGTGTTGTTGCAGAATATCATATCTAATGATAGTTTAGACAAGTATTTAATTGGATTCTATTCCAACACTTTCTAATCATTTCTTTCATCAGATATAATGAAATAATGAGTTTTATGGCAAACCTTTATTCTTCACGATTTCAATTGAATCAGATTTGGTTGAATTTAATCAAAACAAAAGCCGGTTCTCCGTCTACACTCCGGATAAAAGTTTTGGCTTTAAGACATTCCCTTTCATTTGTTATTAACGCCTTTTATAATTATTTTAAAGTATTAAATCATAAATCAATTGAAATAAATTGAAACATTCATTCTTTTCATAGATAGATGTCATCGAAAGGCTGTTCACCGAATTTATGGACAGAATAGAGGGAACCAGAGATATGGCAATAATTCAAAAAGAACACCACTTACTATTGACTGGAATAATAGGTCAAATGTTTCTAAAGATTCCTGTCGTAAGCTTTTATACCCTTTTGAAAATCGTTTCAATAGACAATTGATTTTATGTTTTCAGATAAACAATTGTTTGGAACAATTGTGTCTTCAATGCAATCAATTGAAGCAATGCTTGCAATCTGAAGAATCTATAGATCGATTAATTGAGGTATTCATACAAATCTAATAATCTATTAATAATAATCAGTAATCTATTGATATACAAATCAGGATTTCGAGCGCACAAAAGGACAGACATATCATTTATTGATAAATATTGAAATGTACCAGAACAAATTAGTTTCAAATTTGGTTCAAGAGATTGAGAAGTGTTCGAAACAACAAATTATATTAAATTAGAGATAAATCTGATTTCATTAAAAATAACTCCAATCTAAGAGTGAACTCTTTGTTGAGCCAAATGTAAGATAACTTTAATTGCGGGCAAAAAGGCAGTCGTTTCGCCAAAAGTAGTGGACGCCACCAAATTTGTGTGGCTTTCCAGTGCTGTTTGTAAGTCGTTTCGATTGATAGCGTTTGCAATTTGAGTCAAACCCGAAAGTGTGTTACTCGACAGTTGGCTGTTTGAGGCCAATTTGGTGCGCAAAGCATCCAATTTCAGTCTTGAGTCCTCTAATTTCCTCCTCATATTCAAGGGCTGAGAATTGGAACTGTTCTGCAAATGAGAGATCAGTCGATCGAATGCATCCATTATTTGTTGATTTTCTGGAGACAATGGCTCTGAAGGGGCCACTGATTGTGGACCGGCTTTACTCATATCCCTAACATAGGGATCAACTGAAGGAGTAATAGGCAAAGGAGTTGATATAGCATTAGCTGCCATTTGGCTAAAAGCTGGCTGATGTCCATCATTTAGTGGTGCGCTAAAAGAATTATGTCGAGAAGTGGTCAGCACTGGTGGGTCATTCCAACCAGGAGTTACTGGTTGATGACTGTATTGCTGATCGTTATAGTTCTGGTTTCCATAAGAATTGAATGCATTTTGTTGACTCATTGAATAAGGAGCGGTGGGGGCTGCAACTGTCGGCGCGATCGGAACCGTCGGGATAAATGGTACCGGAGGGGCTGGAGTCATACTTGATTGAGGATATGGATGTGACAAATTAGGAAGCATTGGAGGACTGGCCATGTTTGGCATAGGCTTTGACACTTGACTTGGAATAGGGTTTGGATAAATTGAAGGCCTGTTAAAAGTCTGTATATTTTTCTGAACTCTGGGCGCAACCGCTTGGGTTTGGCTTTGGGTAGAAAATCGTCGGTTATTTGGTCTGAGATTTCCAATGATTCTGTCTTTGAGTTCAATTTCATTGTCGTCGATGTATTTGAGGGCTAATTCCAGTTTTCCTTCGATTGCCAGCAATTTAGCAAAATGTGCCGTCAATTGATTGGCCACAAACAGGGTATTCGTGCACTTCTGAAGAACTAATGATAATTCGATTCGATCCAAATGACTGCCAAATGGAACAAATTTGGAAACATTGACGTAATCGCCAATAATTATGTAGCAATAGATGCCGGCGTCCAACCATTGCTTTGCCCCCGAATCCACATAATTATCAATCAGTCTTTTGGCTAAATTGTGGATCAGAAATGATTTAGTGCTGACGTCTTCCCAGTTCTCTGATTCTCGAATAATGAAAGCTAACACTTGTCGCCAATATTTGAGATCGACTTTAGAAATGAATTCTTCAAATACGTGAACCGCCTCTTCATCAGTGGATGTCTGTGCAGTTATAATGCACCAGAGCAAAGGAGACCACGAGTCAGGTTTCGATGTTAAACAATAATTGAAGTATTGACGCAAAGTGGAGGCCGTGTGCTCTGGGGATACGAAACAACATACGAGTATAGCTTCGGTCCAATTGTTATTTTGAACGCAATTCTTGACTACAGATTCGAGATCTCCACTAAGAATACCTCTATTTATCTGATTTCCTAAACTGGAATTCGATGTTTCGAGAGTCAAACTGTCCGGAAGTTTATTATCCATTGAATTATTGACAATATTTTCGTTTCCAAATGATTGCCTTTCGAAAGACCGATTGTTTTCAGTTATAGCCTGAGTGGACAGTTGACTATTAGTTAAATCACATAAGTTATCGATAGAATTGTTTGTCTTCATGTGGTCGAAGCCAAGCAGATCCAAAAGTTGATGTTTTTGTTTTTGTCGGTCGTTTTCGAGATGAAGTGAAACTAATTTCCAGGCCTTCGATATATTTTCGTTGTCTGAATGTTCAGATATTTTGTAGAGACAATAGTCCACAAAATTTCCATTATTTAAAGCATTTTCGAGTTTTTCTGCCCGACTTATTAGTTCGGGATCAGTCATCACCTGATTGATTGTCATAACATGTTGGGTGTACTGAACGGGTGGTTGGCTTTGGGTTTGAGTTATCACTACATTATATGTGACTAACTTACCGCCAAACCCGTATACCGCTCTGCACGGAGTTCTCATCCATTTGGGAGCTTTGTTAAGAATAGGCTGATTTTGGACAGGAGCCTGAATTTGTTGAGGCATTTGGTTCTGGGTACTCGAAGCAAAAGACTCTAACATCGTTGAACTCATTGTTTGATTATATGAATTGGCTTGAGTCAAGTTCTATATAGTTGTTTTGCCGTCAAGAGAGTTGATTGGGAAGAGAGATGGCTCCCAATCACACCATTCGACTTCATTGATCCACTGATTCGTAATAAAAGGCACGACTGCTTGAAGAGGCTCTTCATTGGTTGGGGCCGAAGGATTCCAAAGGCAAACGCTATTGTCTTTGCCCGCCGATAACAGCAGTTGCTCGTCATATTTATTCCAAGAAATGCTCTGAATTCCACGCGAGTGACCGCCTCTAAGGTTATTATTACTAAGCCTCTGAGGCTAAGGACAGGTAGCATATCTCTAGTCCCATATTTGGAGAATTGGGTTGGCATCGTTAGAGTTGGCCACAATCAAAGTGGTGGCGTTCAACTCGGACCAGACCAGAGATTCGAATATCATAAGTGATTGTGGTCCAGTGCCCCAAATGGAGGCCACGTTATTGTCGTGCACTCGCATTATAGGACCGCTATTGACAGCTTTCCGTGTGTCCCAAACGTGAATATTTGAATTTGAAACGGAGGCCAGTATTGACATCACCTGTCGGTTCCATTTGACAACATTCACAGAATCGTTGACAGAAGAGATCAAATTTAGCGTTCGTTCGGTCTTTGCTTTGGTCTCAATATCCCAAACACTAACAGAGCCGTCATCGCAACCAGTGGCCAATGTATGCGATTCTTTAGGATTCAGATCAAGACAAGTTTGTACTTCTGTTTCGTTAATTAAACTGATCTCATCCGATATGTTGTACCACTGCAAAGTTTTGAGTTGAGTGCCACAAATCAGACCATTTGGATGCCATTTGATGCAAGTGATGGCAGCGGACATTACTTTGGAAGAGCGTAGAGCTGTCATTGTAATTGTCGACATTAAGGCCATAAATCTCTAGTTTGTTGTCAGAGCTAAAGTTAGTGTCAAACTGTTGAGCAGTGGTTCCGATGGCGAGACAGGAGTCAACTCTTGTGGGCGACCAACAGTTCTGTTACTTTTTGTGCACAAAGTGGTGACGAAAACAAATTGATTAATGAAAATAAGACGTCATTAATAAAAATATAAATGGCTGTGGAACTGACGCAATCGCTCCAATCAAATGACTGCTGTCCGAAATTCTTCGTAAATGGTTTTCATTTTGGACTGAATCTGTGACTCTTTTTCGAGTTGTTGTTGTTTGACTTCCAACTGTTTTTTACTGAGTTGGGGTTAGAATAAGTAAGATTAGGGACAAATGGAATAAACAAAAATTTTTATTTAAAAGATAGGGCTACAGAATTATCAAAAATAGAGTGTTAACTTTCAAAAATATTTTTTTCAAAGAGTAGGGATTTATTTACTAGAGAAAAATAGAGATATTGGGAGCACAATCTAATTTTTCAAATAGTGGGGGTTTTAAGAATTTAGGTAATTAGAAGTAATTTCCGGTTAAAATGAGTGAGTGGGCCAGAAATTATGATTTTTAAAAATAATTATAATAGAGAAAATTTAGTTTTATAGAGAGTGAGTGGGGCAGAAATAGTTTTTTAGAATAGGTTATAATAGGAAAAAGTTTCGTTTATAGGGAGAGAGTGGGGGAAAAATAGTGAATTTTAGTTTAGGTTAGAATAGAGAACTTTTAGGTTTATAGGGTTAGAATGTTGAAAAGAATGAAAAATTATTTTTGTTTTATTGAAAAGATTAAATTTATATATTTGTTGAAATAGTATTTAAGGCAACTTTTTCATTTAAAAGCAATTTTTCCTTAAAAAACTAGTTTATCGAGAACTACTCTTTAGCTACTATGCCAAACAAGAGGGAAAGTGTTTTATACAGACAAATTATTGTATATAATTTTATAATTTTAAAATTAATTATTTATAACGAATGTGCTATTAATATTTCTTCATTTTACATATTATTATTAATATCCCTTTATTTCAAGATTTTAAAAATTTTTACATTGTAACAATTTCTATCACTTTTTCTATCTATAAGAATTAACGTACTTATTTTATTGATTCTACAGGTACAATTCATTAAGGTCATTAATTTAAAGTAACTAAGATAAGAATTAGTTTTTTCTGGATTTTGGCATTGAAAATGATTTTATAACTGGTTTCTGTTGGAATTTAACGTTCAAGGATTTAATGAGTGCTTACTTTATTAATATTTATTTGAAAATAATAATTGTTTTTAATTGTTTCAATGTAAGTATTCTTTGTTTTAAAACATGTTATATTAATTTCAAATATGCATTTCAGTGAAATACTCAATTTAAAATCTAAGTGGTATAAAAGCTTAATTTATTTGTAATTCTGTCCGTAATTGAAGGTTTGTAAAGAAAATGGTCTAAATTTTTAAATAATTCATTAATTGCTAAACTTTACTTTCAGAATAACTGGTTTACTCAAACAAAATAACTTTAAATATCGATTATAAAATTTCATAAGTGAATTGACTTCCGACCCTACACATAAGGTGAATATTTCATTTTGTAGTTATTATCTAAATCTTTTTAATTCAAACAATTTTTTAGTTTAACCTTTGTTTTTATTTATTTATTTGCATTATAGTTGCAAAATGAGCTTTATTCAATCGGGTACTGATTCAAGTAGTTCAAGTAGCTCTGAAGAGATAAGTGAATTTACAATGAATTTTCAAAGGAATTTAGGTTTTTAAATGTTTATTCTAAGAATTTAAAATCTAATTTATATTATTATTAAAGCTGTATTTTTGGCAAGAATTCGTGATGAAAATAATATACCGGAAAATAATTCAAATGAAGAATTTATAAACAGTTAAGGATCGAGTGACTTAGAAGAGCTCCATCAAAATATTGAATTCAATCAATATTCAGAAGAGAGTGATACAGAACCAAGATTAATAATAATCGAAGAACCATCAATATTGCTGACAGCACTTGCCTTAGAAGCAGAATCATCAGCAGTACCAGATGCACGAGTGACTATGGTACCACCGTCCCCAACAACAATATCGGCTACACCAGAAACACCGGCAATATCAACAACACCGGCACTACCAACAATACTAGATGCACAGTTAGCACCAGATGCACAGGCAGCACCAGATGCACCGGCAGCGCCAGAACAACCAGCAGCACCAGATGCACAGGCGGCACCAGATGCACAGGCGGCACCAGATGCACAGGCGGCACCAGATGCACAGGCAGCACCAGATGCACCGGCAGCACCAGAACAACGAACTCTAACGACGGTTTGTACCGCATCGACAGAACTGACAGCACCGATAAGACTGACTGAAATGATAGTACTGCCTGCACCCACCGCACCGACAGGACAGACAGCGCAGCCAGAAGCTACCGAACCGACAGCACATCAAGAAACAACCGCAACATTTGAACTGTCAGCACAGCCGGAAATTAACAGATCCTTAAGTGATTTGGACTCGAATTTACCAAGTACCAGTGATCAACAATTGAATCGAATATTCAATGTTATCGATACCAGTCCACAATTTCAATCAAAGATGTATAATAAGATAACATCTACGATTTTGAGAAAAATTAGTTTAAAGCGAAAGTGTAAGACAAAAATTATAACAACAAATTTATCAAAACAACAGCCAAAAATTCTTAGACAGTGCTTTACCGAAGTTTTGAAAGGGAATCTATCCCTAATGGATTGGGAGACACAAAATGAGAGTGTATATCATTATTTGAACACTCTTTCTAGAGGAACCATAGGAGAAGCAGACATCGCTAAACTACCAAATTCCAATCGTTTAACTGACAAACCATTTGAATTTATAGCAATTTTGGCTCATTATCGACATAAGGAGGGAGACTATGAAATGTTATTGATACAATATGCTTGCGATGAAGAACAAATACCGATAAACTGTATTTTAACACCCTTTAGTATTCATGAAAAGGGAGAGATCTCCTGGCAAAATGCCGCCGTTATCGATAAAGAGGAAGAAATATTTAAACGCTACAAGCGTACCGGAAGAACTGTTATTCCACAATACCCTGACATCAAGACATTTGGCGGTAGGGAATTAAGGAATATAAAAAGAAAAGTAACCGCTTCACTTGACTTTAAAAAGAGTTTAAGCAGTTCCTGTGGTCCTTCAATGCAAAGATTAAATGATGAGCTAAAATTACTTCAAACAACATTTGATTTTAATGAAAGTACCCAAGAATTCAGAAAGTATAATATAAAATTTAATTATCAATATTTATATATTTTATTGTCTTTTTCCCTTTTTCTTCAGTGATGACGTTATGATTGACTTGTTCGGAAGACTTTCAAAAGTTTTTAACCTTTTAAATGAAGACTCAAATATTTTTTTACTTCCTAACATTGTTGGCAAATTGCATCAGAATACAACACGTCATAAAGAACACAACTTTAAATTAAAGAGATCTAAATTGGAAATGGCAATTAATGAAAACACGGCATCAACCAAAATCTTAAATTCATTTAACCCTACTTATACCAAGAATATTAAAAAGGACACAACATTTGCTTTTATGCTTTCATTCACCGGAATTAACAATAATGTTAAGCATTGTACTGTTGGAATATTCAGGAAAATCGATGGAAAATTTCAATGCAAGTAAAAAATTCTAAATTAAATTTATTTTATTTTATTTTATTTTATTTGTAGTTCTAAACTTTGATCCGGTTAAAGAATGCTATACTCATATTAATATGAGTTATACTATGAAAAAGGTCGTCGACTTAATAAACAACAAAACAGGTGGTTCCATTGACGTCAGACGATGTTTTGGACAACAGGGCAACAAAAGCAAAACCTGTTTTATAAGATGTCTGCGATATTTATCGTTACTAAATGATGGCTATGATTTCGAAAGAAATCAAAAATTTCAATTCGAATCTGAATTGAAAAAATTAAAATTAATTTAGTATATAATTATGCTTTTCATTTATAAGCAGAATACACATAGTTTGTCCTTCTTGTGGTCAAATCTACAAATGCTTTGTATATGTCTCTTATACATTTTTAAATTATCTGTTTCTCTTTTTACAATAAATTTTAATTCAATAACTTTATTGTTTTGTTCTGATCTATTTTTTGTAAACCACTTATGGAAAAATAATCGTTTTAGAGCTTTCTTAAGATTGATAGAATTATAAAGCATGCGGTCAGTATAGTCAACCATTCTTTCAAAATAATATTTTATATTTTTGTTTTCATTTCGTACAGACTCAATAAGTCCTTTTCTTTAAAATTTATTGCTTGTCTTTCAGGTCGAATAGCTTTAGAAGGTTTTCCCCGCTTAGATTGATTGCTTAATTTTACCACTTTTGGTATTTCCTTTACTAATCTATGATTTTTCCAAGGGTGCTTTTACTATAATTGGATTCATGAGAAGGTTGTAATGGATATCTTTTACAATACAAAGAAACGGAAGGATCAGGTCTTCACCACTGATGGCCAGGCTGGTCGGACGAAACTTTCTGACTATTCCATGCATTCCCAAATAGATGTAAGAAGTGTCGAATGTTAAGACGTTGGACAACATATATGTTTCTCCCGGTCTTCTAATATCCGCTTTCTTACTGTAGAGGCGAGGAGTTGGGAATTGTGGACGCAAATCAATTGTCTTGAAATTTGGCAACTCATCAGAATTGTCTTCCTGCCGTATACAGTTCCAATTAGGTCCAAATATGGGGGGCTTCACCGACATGCTCCCTCCGTTGTCCATGTTGAGCAGGTCGCTGACCAACTCTGTTAGAGTGACAACGTGTGGCTTTGAGTTTTTTTTCATTCCTATTTAAAGCCAATGATCTGTCGGTGTCCGTATTAGTCGCTGATACCGCTGAAGCTGATTGACTATCGGTTAAATTCTCCGTAGCATTGATTGCCTCTGATTTGGAGTCATCCATCCTATTATCGTTATTCAAATCGTCTCTCAGGAATGGGAACATTGGGAAATCATCTGATACTTCGTTGTTCTCGTCCAGCTGTCCATTGAAAGAGGTGATGTCCATAATCGAATCCATTGAATTTCTAAACAGCATACAATTTAGCTTTAAATGAAGTGACTGACATAACGACTTGTAGGTCTGACTTCTCCCGGTCTATCGAGACGCCAATAAATTAGGCATTCCTTTAACCGATAGTGGGGCTAGTTTCAGACTGCGTTATATGTGTCGGTCATTTAAAGTAAAGCTAAGAATTGTTCTTTTGTTGGAGCTGATCTTCTTTGTCAGAGAACGCAACGGTAATACCGCTGCTGCGACTGACAGACCATTTCGATAATAAATACCATAAAGCTCTTTGGTGACCAATGATGAGTTTCGCATCTAATCCCGTTACCGTTGCCAGCCACAATGTAAGGGAGTTGACCACCCAGGGCAGTTTTCTAACTTTTTCCCTCCCCGGATTCTCGACTCCTCTACTGGCTATTTTCATA
>JAQIWP010000577.1:0-23230 GCA_034695525.1 Euzetes globulus
ACCAAATAAGAATCACTTCTTGAGCTACCACCAATTATTAAAAGTGACCAGTGGCCACACCCGAAAAATTTTTATTTCAAAAATATATTCTACTTACATAATCAAAGAAGACCCAATGTTCATTTAACCAGTGTTTATTTTAATAAAATATTTTCGTGTGTGACCAATGGTCAGTTTCGTTGTTTAGTGGTTACTCAAGAAGTGATATTCTACTTTAGTTTTTTAAGTAGAATAGATT
The DNA here is from genome assembly GCA_034695525.1 of Euzetes globulus. Taxonomy (NCBI): domain Eukaryota; kingdom Metazoa; phylum Arthropoda; class Arachnida; order Sarcoptiformes; family Euzetidae; genus Euzetes; species Euzetes globulus. The sequence goes on from JAQIWP010000577.1 coordinate 239, forward strand.
TTTGAAAAAAACATTTTTCGGGTGTGGCCACTGGTCACTTTCAATAATTGGTGGTCACCCAAGAAGTGATATTCTTAATTGGTTTTGTAAGTAGAATTTATTTTTGAAATAAAAATTTTTCGGGTGTGGCCACTGATCACTAATCGGTAATTGGTGGTTGCTCAAGAAGTAATAATCATGGCTGATTAGTTTTTTAGAAGTGGAAGCGGCAGTTATTTTTTACCCGACGGGTCTGGTTAGCTTCGGTAATCATGAAGCTGGACGAGGTTAAATGAAAACTTTGGTTAAATGATAACTTTGGTTAAATGATAACTAAGTATTAAAAAAAAATTAATTTTATCATTTGCCTGATTATTCTCTGATCAATTCAACAATAATGGCTATGTTTGATTAGCCAAAAAAATAATAAACTTACTAAAATAATATTCATTCATCTTTAAAAGTGTAGGCTACTCCAGGGGACAATTCCGGGTGCCAATCCGGGTCGAAGCTCAAAACTTTGGGGATTTTTTTGGTTTGATCGTCATGATCCTAAGTGGAATCCAAGAAAGGCATCTATCTATTTAGAAAATTATTGTTGAATTGAGCAGAGAATAATCAGGCAAATGATAAAATTAATTTTTTTTTGTATTTTCCAAAATTTTTCTAGTTCTTAAGAGATGAACATATTCGATAGTTTTATTGTAAAAAATCGATCAAAGATACCCTGTTAATTAAAATTAATTTAGATAAGACACTTCCAAGTTACCCAAATATTAGTGAGTTGAATGTTTTTTAACATCGATCTTAAATGTTAGAAAACTGTAAATTCATCATTTTCGATATCATAGATCAACTATTTTCCAAACAACTTATACTTTGGGAAGCAAATACAAATGCTGATTTTCAAATTTACAAGTTAATACAGATTTTTTTTTATTTATTAATTTGATGTTTTAATAAATAAATTGTTTTTACGTAGACTCGTTATAATTAAATTAAACTCGAAAACAATCAACTTCATTATAATGATACTCAACTGTACTTGTTAATTTTCATTTAGAAATATTCAAGATTCTATTTACAGAATACCAAAAAATTAAAATTTATTCGAACTTTTTTTCTTTTGACTGGCTTCAATTTTTATTTTATATATTGAATTATTAAATATTTCTACGGTCAGGGGTGAGTTAACTTTTACATTTTAAAAGTGATTGAGATTTCCATAATTGATCAAAAATGCCCAAAAGAGGACTTTCGTTTTCACTTTACAAATTGAAATTACGTCCAAACCTGAGGAAACAGAGAGTAAACTGTCTGCGGAGGTTCACTATTCGGATCAAAGACTGTCCTCACAGCCGCTCATTGTTGTGATAGGTAAGTGTTGAATCACTCATTCAAAAACATACTTGATATTTTAAGAAATAAAATGTAACTATGCAAATAAATTTACCACTTCTGGCCTAGCTTAACTGTGAAATCAATGAAAATCAAATACGGCGGATTGTTTAAGACGAAAATGCCCACAATCACCACAGTCACAAAGATGACCAAGCACCCCAATTACAATCGGGAAACAAAAGATTACGACTACTGTATAATAACTTTAAATACTGCTATCCGTCAGACCAGGAAAGTCCAAGTGATCCCAATCGCTAACACTTCACCAAAATCTGGTACAGTTGTACAGTTGACAGGGTGGGGAACAACCGGTGGCAAATCCAATGCCCTGTCCAGTGAACTCAGATTTGTGGAAATGACTATTCTGTCCGCTAAGGATTGCAACAGAATATACGAGCGTACCTTCACGAGCACTTTTACCGAACCTCGTCCACCTTCGCGACCACTTTTACCGAACTTCGTCTGCCTTTGCAAGCATGATTACCGAACCTGACCAGACCAGATTATTGAACCTGGCCAGACCGGAAAATTTTATTTCTGAAATTTATTATACTCACCCACCACAAAAAGAATGTAACTTCTTCAGAATTGAAGCGTTTATCTTTAGAGAATCTTTAGAGAAATATTGAGAAAAGAAGATTTAATCCGAATAATTGTGTATATATATAGATATATGTATATATCTTGCTTGTATATATATATATATATATCTTGAAAGATAAAAAAATAAATTTAAAATATTTGATATTTTGCATTCCAAATAAAGTCAATCCACTATAAGAAGGCAGTAAACCGCGCGCACTCTAACGCAGACAATGTGCTTGATTCAAACAGTTTAATTCTGAGTGAGGTATAAAGCATGCACAGTTTAATGCAACTACTCGTGAAGCGGCGCTTAATTTCACTGCTTTCTTAGAATGGATTGACTTTAAAATAAGGCATACCTTTTGAGAACATCCAAAACCTTTTTGCTGACCCCACACTGAGCCCAAGCCTTTATTGGTTTTGGACATCCTTTTCCTTTCGCTTTAATGCCTTCCATCTCAGTTCTGAACGCTTCCACCTCTTCGGAAGTCATTTTAGCCAACTCTGGAACTTCAATGTAGAAGTTCTTTCTGAAGGGAAGATAAGTGATGTCGTCCTTTGAAATGGTCATTAGTTTCTTCTGTTTGGCCTTATTCTGGAGGTTATCCATAGCGTTGGCTAAATCATCGTCTTTAGTGCCGTCATCTTCGGAAGAGTACTCCATAGCGTCCTGATTCTGTTCAATCAGCTCTCCTTTGTTCTTTTTGACCACCGTTTTGGCGATTCCCACAACAACTGTCACTTTGTTGTCCTTCTCGTCTTTTTTTACTGTTTTCGATCTGCTTTTCTTCACCTCTTCCTGTATTCCCATCATATAGGCGTCCAACGGATCGATATCTTCTTCTTCTTCGTGAACTTCAGGTTTAACCTCTACTTTGACTTCAGGCTTGACTTCCTTTTTCTTAACCTCGAATTTAATGACTTCATCTTCATTGTCGTCTTCAACTCTCTTGGGTGGGGGCTGATTGGTCTGTTCGTCTTCCAAGTCATCCATTGGTGGTTCCATTTGATCGTCTTCTTCCTCGTCTTCATTCTCATCTTCCAGAGTCCAAGTCTTCTTCACTTCTTCGTTGTTCTCCTCACTTTTGTCTTCTTTTGTACTGTCTTCGCCACTATTAGGATTCAAACCCTTTTGCTTTTGGCGCCACTTTTCGACCCTTTCCCTCCTTTCCTGCATAATTATCTCCAATTTCCTCTGCTGTTCGTCTTTGTCGAAATTCTCGTAATTAACTTCACCTCCGATTATGTCTTCGACTTTGCGTCTGTCTTCACGTCCTTTTTTGTCGGAACGGTCTTTATTTCTGGAACTCCTTTCCGACTTCGAGGCCCGACTTTCTCGAGGACTCCGACTTCGGGACCGACGTCTTCGTGGACTACGCGACCGACTTCTCGACCGGCGTCTCCTCACGCGATCCCAGCGACCCATCGGCTCAAGAGGTAGTAAGTGACCGAAAAGGTGGCAAATATCAGAAGAATCGATGGATTAGTCACCGATTCGTTCACACGTTTTGACAAAACAAATATAAAAATACATTTAATGCAAAAATAACGTCAAAGTTATCCAACAAATTATCGATTCCTGAATAACCTCTTTCTTCATTCATTTCATCTAATTATCACCTAATCTGTCATATATGATGACAATTATTTTTGGAAAATCCATTTTATCAGAGCATATCAAGGCAAATTGGCCCAAATGAAGTCATCTCATTCAATTAGTTTCATGTTTTGACGTAATTAGTATTTGTGAGCAAAGTGTCAAAAACGATAATATTATGTAATCATTGTTTATCAACAAATGGATTTTAAATCACCCTGGCACTCTCCAATACACCCTTCAGACCCACTAATCATGGTTATGACACACAAAACTTAATAAGCCATGAATATCATGAAGAGACTGGTTTCACAGCCGGCCCGAGACGACAAGGAGTTGTCTTCTTCCGAGACATCGCTGGCGTTATCACATCTGAACAAATTGTTTAATGATATCAAATCAAATGCACCACAAATTGGTTCTTTGCAACAGACAAATGAATTATACGAACTTAAAATTTACAACATTTTACCACTTTTTTGCAAAGTATGTATCATCTGATCCATTCTTTTTGTCCATTCAAACCAATTGGTCACACTTTTGTTCATTTTGTTTGACAGGTGTTTGGAATGTGTTCCCAATCTTCTGGAACTGCTGTCGATATGTTTGATAAGTTTTGCGACTTGACTTCGTTCACTCAAATGGTGTCCCGTTTGTTAGTGGCAGAGATCAGGCGTAGGGCCAGCTCTAAGACCACTGAAAACGCCTCTCAGGCCATAGTCGAGTTCTTGGAGATAATGCCGACACTGGAATCGCCATCAGATAAGAAGGGATGGGCTCTAATCTCAACACTGAATCTGTTGGTCTGTTCCAATTCTGCCCCATTGATAACAATAATGACATCACATTCGATGACTTCAACTCTCGTCAAATGTCTTTATTTGTTCTTTGATTTGCCGCCTATTAATGAGAATCAGTTGTCAACAGAAAGTCAATCGCAAGAAAACTTGTCTCCAATGGAGAGACGCCTTCTTCTGCAGAAAGTGTTTTCCCAACTGTTGACGCGTTTGTGTTCTTCACACTCGGCTTTTGTTGAGTTGACCCGAAAAGACGATTTGGCCCTACTTTTCAATGCCATCACTTCTTGGTGTCCAAAGCATAACACTCTGTGGCGTAAAACAGCTTCAGATGTCATAATAACGATGGCAAAGAATAATAACATAAGCGGAGAATATTTGCACCAAAAGGGGTGTATTTCTTTATTCGTGGAAAACATGCAAAGAATGCTAGAGTTGGGCACAACCGGGACCACAGACATCGTCGAAATGCTGAACACTTTAATAAACTTCATTTCGGAAATGGTTTCAATTAGTGGCAACTCTTCATCGGCTAATCTGCTTCTGGAAGACTTCAAAAATGGTTTCGGATATAATTTTCTGATTGACTTCTGTTTGAAATTAGAACAGAATCCGGAAGAATCGGATTCACTTAAAAGACTGGTTGCACTGATAGCACAATTGACAAAAGTCGGTACCCGTGATCTCAAGCCCAGACCTCTTTCGGTGAATAACTTGTTCATAATGGAGGACTTCTCGATGCCCAAACCCACCACTAAGAACGCCATCAAGAATTTAAGTTCTTTCAATGTGTTTCAGACGGCTTGGATGCGCTCTAAGACAACAACTCTCCATCACCTGATCTTGGACTCTATGTTAATCCTTTACAGGGAAGATAATGCAAACTATTTTATTCTGGACTCACAAAACACATTGAGTCAGTTCGCAGAAAAGTTGCAATTGAAAGCACCTGACGTTCAGGTAATCCTCACTTTTCTCATAATTAAAGAACTTTAAATTCTTTTGAAAATATCTATTGAATGACTGATTGTTTGTCTTAAGGAAAAATTCTTCAGTTTATTGGAGTTCGTTGTGTATGACCTGCATTACGTTCCCTGCAAAGAACTGATCAGTGTTTCCATTATCATCAAATCTAAACAGTTAGCCATTGATTCCATTTGGTCCGAATAGTTGTCATTTGTCTGATTACTGTTTGTCTTTCAGTTGTTTGGAAAGCAGTACAATATGTCTGAACTCTTTGCTATCAATTCTCAAATTCAATGGCGTATTTCTGGACGTCTATCGAGAAGTGGGTTTACTCGACATAATATCCTCTCTACTCATATATTACTCACAATCGGAAGACACCGAAAACGATTCACTTCTCGAATTGATTGCCGACAATGTTCTTCATATGCTTTTGGGACCAAATAACCAAAACTGTCAGCTCTTCAATGAGTGCGGAGCCGCTAAACACACCTTCGGATTCCTCTCCAATAACAAGTGTTCAAAACATTTGAGGAAAAAGGCTTTCAGTATAATCCAACAGTTGGTACTGTCCAACAGTGGCGAAGAACATTTGGCCAATTTGTTGGCTCTTATGCACAGAGAGTCCGATATCACCAGTAATTTAAATCTGAAATCCTCGATATTGAAGTCTCTATTGGTTGTGTTGAGAGAGAACCATAGGGTCAGAGCCATATTCAGAAAAGTGGGCGGATTTGTGTATGTTATGTCCGTTTTGGTTCATATGGAGGGCTGTCTCAACGGTAAAGCTGACACTTGGAATGGCGTCGAACCAAAGAAGATATGGAATCTATTGAGGTTTGATTAAAATCTTTTAAACTGAATCATAAGTGATAAACCGTTTTATCGGATTAGGTGTGTATTTGCGGCGCTGACCACAGCCATGCGTTATGAACCGGCCAACGCCCGCTTCTTCGCACAAGAGATATGCGCTTCCAGTCTAACCGACTCTATACGACTTCTCGGCTGCTTTTCTAATGAAAACGAATCGACTGATTGTTTATCGGCTGAAGAAATGGATTTCTCGAAGATATTCCACTCTTCTATTAATGATTTACCGCCGAAGACTCGAATGACTCGATCAGAGTCTGCTTGTCTTCTCATGAGATTACTCTATGACATGACTCTCGACATATCTGATAAATGTTCGACAGCACAACCCGTGACACAAAAGACATCCCCAAACATTCAGTCAATTCCAGGAACAGGCCCGAAAAGGCCACCTCACCTGATGCTCTCGCCTTCAGTAGTGGATCCGCCACTCATTGTCCACTCATCTGTTTTAATATCAATGTTTCAGTTGATTCCTTCTGTTCCGGACCAAAATTTGCGCGTTTATCTGATGGAAGTGTTGCGATTACTGTTGAAGTCTGAGCGCAACCAACAGGTCATGTGTGAGATCGGACTGATCTCTGAAATATTGATGGACCGATACAGTGAAGCACTGGTCAGTGAAAACCAATCTTTGCACACTTCAGCCCAATATATCATTGAAAGGCTTTCCGCACAACATATCCAACCAAAAGAACTCAGGTAAGAAAAATTGACTCCCGATCTGTTTACTAAATATCAATTTGAATTTTCAGAACATTTCTGAGATTAGGTCAACCCCTTAACTGCATAGCATTCGATGAGCTTAATGGGGGAAGACCTAAAAATCAGAGAAATGGTGGTCCAATCGCTTTGACTCGGATTAAAACGATTGTTAGTATGACAACACCTAAAGACGGAACAGTTCATCATTTACTTCAACCGCCATTCGTTGAGTTCGATATGAATCAGGAGGGCTTCTCATCTCTGTTCCTGCCATCCATAGCACCAATTAGTCTGAGTGGAGGTAATTCGGGCGCATCAAATTTGTTGACCGGTGCTATTGTCGGTAACTCTGACGTACCAGTCAGTGTCAATGGTGGCATCGGAACGGGTGAACGGGCTTTTCCGCCACAGTCAGGTCTGACGTACACGACTTGGATTTGTGTGGAAAAGTTTTCCCACTCTTCTAGTGATGAGTCTCATAACGTACGACTACTGACCCTCTATAGGGCCACTCACTCGGGACAGGAGTTTGCGTGCTTTCAGTTACAAATCGCTGCCAGAGATAAAGCACTCCTAATCTCGACTCAAGAGATCGCAATCTTTGGTGAAACAGAGATCGGTTCCTCTGGTTTTCCTCATTCTTTCGATGCCGACCACCACTTGAGAGTCTGGTCACCTGTGCTCATACAAGAGGGTCAATGGCATCACATAGCAGTAGTTCTTAACAGAGCTTTGCTGAAGAACTCAACAGTTAGTGTCTTCATTGACGGTCAACTGATAGCCAATCAGAAACTGCATTATTTGTCATCAGTGGTGGGCGGCATATCCGGTATTTCTAATGCTAGTCCTCAATATGTCAACGGTTTTATCGGAACTCCTCCTCAATGGCGCAAACAGTCACGTCTTGTTTGGAAGCAGGGTCCCTGTCATCTCCTGGAAGAGCCCCTCAACGCCGCCTTCATTTCGTACATCAACTCTTTGGGACCCAACTATATCGGGAGCTTTCAAGGAGTCACTCATATACAGTCTGTGCAACACATTCAGCAACAGATTTCTGAAGATAGAGTCATATTTGGTCTGAACGCCAGAGCGACGTCTGCCATGACTTTGGCGAAGATGAGGAGAGTTTACTCCCGTTTCGACTGCAGACAAATATCAAAACTGTTAGGAATATCGACTCACGAAAACGCCACTCCCATCTATGTCCTGCACAACTCTGCTGGACATTTATGCGGACCGAGTCGTTCTTTAGGCGCTATTCTTATAGGAAACATCGGCGCCCGTTGTTTTGTGCCAAAGCCAGTGGCCGTCACATGCAGTGATGTCGGCGGCGCCACTTTGCTCTTGGGTCTGATCGCTAACTCACAAGACGTCGAGTCATTGTATGCTTCAGTTAAAGCACTGGTATGTGTTGTTCGGACTAATCGGGAACTACAGTTGGAAATGGAGAGAATCAATGGCTACCAAACTCTAGCAATGCTTCTGAGGAGAAAACGACAGTTCCTTAACTCTCATGTATTGCATCTGTCATTCAATTTAGTCGGAAGTCTTGAAGTGAACCGTTCCAATGATAACACAATGGAAATACAAAGGGTGGGAGCTTTCAAAGACCTGTTGGCAGATCAGTTGGATTTATGGGCACAGAATGACTTATTGAAATCACTTTTGGAGCACTTGAATGAACTGCTGTTAGAGTCGAGTCATTCGATTGAAAACAAATCAAATAATCTGAAAATATTACGCGACATGTCTTTACTGCCGAAGCTCTTGAATCTGACCCGAGAAATACGTCTGAACGACTCCAAGATATTCGCACTTATATTCAGTCTATGTTATCGACTTCTCAACCAAACGCCCCGACACTCGGATCTCCTTTATTTCGGACAATTCATCGCTTCATTGCTTCCAATGGGAAGTGAAGACAAATCGGATGACATAATAGAATTGCGAAACTCTTTACTCAAAATAGTTCTTCAGCTGATGACACGTAACTTACAGCCAGCCATAAATCATGCCATTCAGGAAGAATTATCTCGAATTCTTGGCTTCGATTGGTTCCTACTCTTTCTGCAAAACTCTTTACACAAAGAAACGGTTACCATTGGTTTAGTCAATCTAATGGTGATTATCTCAAACCAAGCACTATATACAAAGTTCAAAGAAGGTTCTTCAAACGGTGGATGGCTTAAAGACACTGAGGCTGTGTTGGAGAGTAGATTCGGTGTTCAACTGTTGGGCTTTAATGTCAATACGGCTTCAACTTCCAGTTCAATGCAATCGGTTTTAACGAGTCGTACGACTGGTATGAAAATGATTCGAAATGATTTGTTAACAATTCACGGCTTTCTCCACTTGAATTGGCTTATGTCGAGTCACGTCCAACAGCCCAAAGTATATCTGGTCCTCTTTCAAGCACTGTTAGGTTACTATCAACACCTGTCAGCGCTGGTCTTGGAATCAATTGAAAGCTTCGAACACTTAAGTTTAGATAACTTATGGAATAGTCTTTTCGGTGAATCAAACAAACGGTTCCTTCATTCGGGAGGTCTTTGTTGCCGAGATCTGTCAATAAGCATCCTATCAATGATCCATACACTAATCTGGGACATGGATGATGCCAACAATTTCACAGACTTTCCCACTGTTCTGATCCAATTCATCACATATTTATACCACAATCGCAAGGATTTCCAAACCTTCTGTCAATCGAATTCTGAATTCATATCAGCGCTCTGTCAGACCATAATAGCCGAAGAGAGTGAACAAAACGCCAACAAAGTATCAGAAGGCAAGACATCTGTTCTGACCACTCATCCGGCAAAGAAGCACATAATGGACTTCATTCGACTCATTATTATTAACCTAATCAGTAGTCAAACGAATAATCAGATCCGACCCATTCCTATATTTGAGCAGTTCTTAGAGGGCTTTTCCAGTTGCAAATTAGCGCAGACAGAGCTGATTGCATCACTTCTGGAGCACATGACAAGTCTAACTGATTTCTTGAGCCAACAGTTCGAGTCATCCAATTATGTCCATCAACAGCAACAGTTGACTTCTTGTAATATTGTAGTCTTCATCTCAATAGTTGTGGACAAACTATGGCAGGACTGTTACCTCAGAGACCGCAAAGAGATTCTCGACTGTGAACTCAAATTTTTGACTCGACTTAATCTGAGCCCACCCTCTGTTCAGAGCACAAAGTCCTCATCAAAGTCTTCCTCTTCTCTCTCAGAGCTGAATCTGTTATATAAGTCACTGAACCGAACAGTGCTATATCTGTTGTCCCGTCCACTCGAAACCATATCGGATCGCATATCAACACTAGAAGTCCTTCAACGCATTCACACCAACCGTCAGCTGATCCTTATTTCTTCGTGTAATACAGACTCAGAATTTTTTGTTTGTCTAACATATTGTTTATTACAACTCATCGATGAGGCGAAGATCAGCCTAACCTCTAAGTCTCGCACCACTTGGCATGTGGCCGACCCTTCTGGTTCTGTACCCGATGCAGATGAAGGTGCTCTTCTCATTGCTTCGGTGGCCAGAAAAATATGGGACGAAATATATTTGTCAAAAAGACAACTGTTGGAGGAAACCCTTAAAATTAATTTGGCCCCGAACACTCCAGCTTTCGGTCTGACGTCAATCACTCCCGAAATATCATCTTTTAGAGAAACCCTTTATGAGCCGACACTCAGAGTTTGGGCTAATTATATTGAATATGAACAACAAAGACAGAGAAGACGAGCGGCCGGATCTTCTTCTCTGGACTCACCGTCGGTCTCGAGTCCGACGGCTATTTTGTCAGAAAAGTTAGCCAATATAAACAGATTCAATAACCTGGTGTCCAAGTCTGCGGGCGGTCTCGTCTCTAAACTAGTCGGGGGAACAACCGGTGTTGTCAGTGGGGTCGTCAACACTGCAGTCAGTGTGGGCGCAGCCGCTCGTAAAGAGGCGTTCCGTAATTCATTCTCAGATTCCTTAAATACTGCGAATACTCAGCCATGGCTTCTGATGTCCAAACCTGAAGTTTTTGAGTGGACAGCCATACATTTGTCAATCATCAACGACTTTATTGAATTCCAATTGAAACAGAAGATTCAGTCGGACTTCCATTTAATGAAATATGTTTACGACGATTGGATCGCCTCTGAGTACGAACTGTTAATCAGAGAGCGCGCCATTTGGGGACCGGAATACGGCTCCAAATGTTTGGATAAATGGAAACTAGATATGACTGAAGGCCCGCATCGGATGAGAAAGAAGTTGATTCGGAATGACTTGTTTTACACTCACTATCCCTACAGACCTGAGTTCGATCTCTTGGAAGGCAAAGCACTCAAATTCAAACTTCCCATTAGTTTTGATTCCAAAGAATATCACAAACGTTTTCGCGCAGAGAATATAAGTCTTATCGAAAGAGATGGCGAACTGTCTATCGATGATGTGGTGTCTGTACTACCGGTCAATACAGAGCCTTCATTTCAAGGCATCAAAACTTCATCTCTTTTGCCATCAAAGTCTTCGTCGGACAATGAGGAACAAGATTTATCTGATTTAATTCATGAATCTCAAGATAAAGAGGCCGACACTTCTGGTTTTGTTGATATCAGTACAGAAATGGCGCGACAGGACTCCAGTGCCAGCGACCGCTTCGAACAGGTCGAGATGCAGACTGTCCTCCGACTCCTGGAAGAAGGCGAACGTATTTCACACATGTTCCGAGTGGCCAGAATACAAGGACTGGACACTTATGAAGGATTGCTCTTGTTCGGAAAAGAACACTTCTACCTCATCGATGGTTTCACTCTACTCAAGACTCGAGAGATAAGAGACATCGACTCATTGCCGGCCAAGTATTGTCCAAATTAAATGGTTTCCTGTAATTAATAAATGATTTTTATTTTCTGATAGTATGCACGACCCAATAGTTCCGAGTTCTTCGCCTCGAAGTAGTATTTCTGGTGGAAGTAAAAGGACTACAAAGAAGACTTGCAGTAAATTCGCCTACGAAGACATCAAAGAAGTCCATAAAAGACGATATCTTTTGCAACCAATCGCTTTGGAAGTGTTTTCATTGGACGGCCGAAACTCTTTGATTGTTTTTCCGCGAAAAATCCGAAACAAAGTGTATTCTCGTTTTATGTCTGTGGCCACTTATATTACAGACAGCGCACAGGACTCGCTTATGGGACAGAAGAGAAGCGCCAATGTCGAGACCGCTGGTATTCTCAGCAATCTTATAGGAGAAACATCAGTAACACAAAGATGGGTCGTAAGTATTGATCAGTCTTTCATTTAAATCAATGACATTCAATTGATTTGACTAATTTGTGAACAGAGGGGAGAGATCTCCAACTTTCAGTATTTAATGAATTTGAATACATTGGCCGGTCGTTCCTATAATGACTTAATGCAATACCCGGTGTTTCCTTGGATTTTGGCCGACTATACCAGTCCTGAATTAGATTTCTCCGATCCATTGACATTCAGAGATCTGTCGCGACCGATGGGCGCCCAGACATCCGAACGCTTGGAACAGTTCAAGAAGCGATTCAACGAATGGGACGCCGATTCTGATATCAGAGGAGTAATCAAATAAACTTCTTTATTCATTGACTAATGGAAATGATTGTCTCCAAAGGCTGATGACCTAATCCAAGGCCCCTACCATTACGGAACATTCTATTCCAGGTTTGAAAACTATATCTGAATAGTTGTTTGAATATTATTTGTCTTAAATTCAGTGCAATGATTGTCGCCTCCTATTTGGTTCGTATGGAGCCATTCACTCAGCACTTTCTTCGACTACAGGGCGGGCACTTTGATTTGGCGGACCGGATGTTCCATTCTATAGGCGACGCCTGGACCTCAGCCGCGAAGCATAATATGGCAGATCTCAAAGAACTCATTCCAGAGTTCTTCTATTTACCGGAGTTTTTAGTCAATTCTAATCGATTCGATTTGGGGTCCAAACAGAGTGGTGTCCAACTCAATGACGTCGTTCTCCCGACTTGGGCTAAGGGTCAGCACCTCTTTGCTTGTTTCTAATTACAGAATTAGTATTTATTTATTTTGCTTAATGTCTGTTCAGACGATCCGCGAGAATTCATACGAGTCCATAGGGCGGCCCTCGAATGTGATTACATATCCGCACATCTTCACGAGTGGATTGATCTCATCTTCGGATACAAGCAACATGGTCTTTAATTTTGAATTTTGTTCTAATAATTGAAGTTTCTTCTAATATTGTGTTGAATGACAGGTCCGGCGGCTGTGGAAGCGGTTAATGTATTTCATCACCTGTTCTATGAGGGAAATGTCGATATCTATACGATTGACGATCCGCTCAAAAAGAACGCCACAATTGGTTTCATCAATAATTTTGGACAAATACCGAAACAATTGTTCAAAAAACCTCATCCATCAAAGAAGGTATTCAGTCAGACATCGGCGGCGCCATTGACGCCAATACTACCATCGGTTGGTCTAAATTCTGTGCTGATGAGCAATTCGGGTCCCGACAAAGTATTCATTCATCATTTGGATAACTTGAAGCCATCTCTGCATCCAATTAAAGAGCTTCGCGGAGCTGTCGGTCAGATCATACAACAAGAAAAGACATTACTGGCCGTCGAACAGAATAAAGTTCTGATTCCTCCCCAATTCAACCGCTATATTGCGTGGGGTTTCGCTGACCACAGCATTCGCATCGGACCGTATGAGTCAGAACGGGCTCTATTCATATGGGAGAGTCTTCTATTACCACCGAATGGCGAAATTCTTTGCGCAACTGTTCCCAATCCCAGGATTATCGTAACTGCTGGAACTAATTCAGTGATCTCTGTCTGGAAAATCAAAGGAAAGCTACAGCAGTTGTCGCTCATTCAGAACTTGTATGGACACACAGAACCTATTACTTGCTTGACTTCATCTGCCGCTTATGGAATCATTGTTAGCGGATCCAGAGATAAGACATGTATTATTTGGGATTTGAATCGTCTGATTTTCGTCAGACAATTGGGTAAGTCTTCATAAAACGGTTTGATTCGAGTTTTTATGGTTTGTTTTCAATGTTGAGGCGGTGGTCAAAGTCTGGTCCATACGGCTCCAATCGCGGCCATTTCTATTAATGACTTGACCGGAGACGTGGCCACCTGTGCTTCTAATTGGCTCTACATTTGGTCAATAAATGGCGATTTGATTGCAAGCGTTAATACACTCAACATTTTATCTTCAGCTCAATCCCTGTCCACTACTCAAGTCTTATGCGTTGCGTTCTCTACATATAACGAATGGGATTCGGCTAATGTCGTGATGACCGGCTCTTCGGACGGTGTCGTCAAAATGTGGTCCATTGAGTATATTCAAGTACCCATTGATGACGAGGACAAGTCTGACCGCTCCTCAAACACCAGCTTATCCTCGACACCGACGGAAATCTGTAAAAACGATACTTCACTTTCCATTCCGGTTTCAAAAGATGAAATCGTGCGCCGACTGTCCATTGCTTCGGCAACTGCTGAAAGTAATAAAGGCGACGACGAAGAGTCGACTGAAGGCAACTCTTCGCCCGATGACAAAGACAATGAATGGGATTTGTTGCCATCAATGGAGAACACGGATGAATTGCCGGCTCTAACCATCTCTCACTCGAAATCTGCGGCCATTTTCCTAACTCCAGCCAATAAAGGGACGCCACCTTCAGAGCACAAGTTGAGAAAAGCAATGCCAAAAACGCCAACCATTGGTTCAAATCCATCGATTCTGGACGTACCCAAAATCAGGACTTCAAAGTCTGATACATCACTTTTCGACTCATTCATTATCGTCAATGAAAACGACTGCAATCGGAAGAAAAATCTTTCAAATGCTGTCCTAAAACCTGGCCATAAATGGATTCCACAATTGGTGTTTCGGTCGAAGCTGACAATGCATACGGCTTTTGAAAGGAACGACAACACAGAACCGGCTGCCATCACAGCGCTGGCCATTTCTAAAGACAATAAGACAGTGTTCGTCGGTGATGCCAGAGGACGAATCTTTTCCTGGTCTGTCAGCGAAGGCAGAGGAATGAGTGACCATTGGATTAAAGACGATTTGGTTGAGAGTTGTACTAATTGTAACATAAAATTCACGTTCTCTGAGCGAAGACATCACTGCAGGAATTGTGGACATGTCTTCTGTTCCAGGTATTCTATGCTTTATTTTCTGAACAAATAGCTTAAAAGATTTCTATTAATTGTAAAGGTGTTCGAAATATGAGTCCGAAATACATAGACTTAAGATTTTCCGAGCCGTCAGAGTCTGTCAAAACTGTTGGTCTAATCTTCAATCACAACAAACTCCACCGCAAACTCTGCGCCCGAAGTAATAACCATCAGAATTGTCACCGAATTAAAGGTTGAAATTAGAATTAAGCAAAAATGTGACACTTTTTTGTCGATTGTAGTCTGAAATCCATTCCAAATAGTATTTGTTGTTTTGTTGAACTGTTTCACCAAATTATTTATTATTCAACTCTTGTTTTTCTATTCATTTCTCAGTTTAAAACTCAAAAGTTTTTTATTTATTTTTCTACTGACTATTAATTATTATTATTATTAGATTAAAATCATTTGAATGTATTTTGAGAGAAACTAATTTATTAAATCTATTGTTCGGTTAAATAATATAATTTAAAGTAAAGGCACATATTTTGAGACCTTATTCTTCTAAACAATGGCATAATTGTTAAGAATTTCACTGAAATTGTTGTCAATATTGTGGATAGAAAACCGATAAATAGTCTCAAAACTAATATTAGTAATAATTATTGATTTAAATGTTATATAATTTAACGAAAATATATTTACTTTTTGTTTATTTGACTTCATTTTAAGATTATTTTTATTTAATATTTAAATTTTAAATAAATGTAAATAATATTCACAGGAATTGAATTGAAATTTATTTTTGTTGCCAACAATTTAACGCTAATTCTTAGTAATGTTTAGAAATCATTTGAAAAAATATTAAATGAATTTATGGTTTCAATTGTTTGTATAATCATTGAGTGGATAATAACAACTGATTGATCTGTTCTGGTGTTAAGTCGGACTCTCTGACCACTTCAAGCATCTCTCGGGGGTCACCGAAATAGGCCATAAAAAGGGCCACATTTGTTGCTTTGTCTGCTATTATGAAGACAAATGGATGGTTAGCTGTAAAGACAATTGGTTTAATGTTTCCCTGGAGCGCACCATCGGATGGTCTCCGTTTGATTCGAGGATCGCCTAATGCAGAGCCTCTTTCGTCGACCAAAATAAACGACTTGTGAACCAATTTTGTGAAATGGATGTGTTTGTCGGACATTCCACTCAAGTCGGCCAAAGAGTCTTCAAAAATGTCAATGGCTCCCATCTGTTTGATAGTCCTCTGAACAGACATCCGCTGCGCGTCTAAAGCGAAACGAGGGATCGACAGCTCTATTGCAACCCTTGTCTCCATTGTTTGCAACTTGTTCATAATTATCTCGAATAAGTCTTTGTTGAGATATTCAATCAAATAAATGCCATCACTGGATGTGTTCTCCGGAAGAATAACAATCATTCGGAGATCACTCGCAACATAAGGAATGGAAACGATGTTAGCCTTCAAGTGTCGGGAATAGACGTATCGATATAACCCTAAGTGTTTCATCATTTGTATGTCAGCGCTCTGTTCGTTGTTTTTGCCAAATCTGAACGTCTGTTTCAGCAATTCTTCGAAACCGTAGGCCCAGAAGCCACGGAAGAACAGACTGTTTGTTAAAATCAATTTGACGTTTTTGTCCTCTCCGGTGATGTCTTTCTGAGCGATGACAATGTCGACGACACCGTCGGTGCACTCTTTCGAATCCTCATTGATTATTCTCAAAGTGGTCTCCACGTCCTCAAAATCCACGGCTTTAGCCTTCACTTCGAAATAATCTTTCAGAATATCTATATATTCAGTCTTCAGTTCAATATCTTTATTAATGTAAAGGAAACGAATCGATAGAATGATGTCGTGATTGCCTTTAATTATCTGATCTGACAAATCCCTAATCTGTTCCAACACTTTCTTATCAGTTTTGATATTATTCAAGTGTAGGACTGAAGCCAACTGTTTTTCACTGTGTTTTTCGGCTCCGACCAGAATTATAGCCAAAGAGTTGAAGATCGCTAACGGACTGAAACACATGTTTTTGTACTCATTTTTGTGACGAGACGTAAACACTTTGAATAATTCGAAACCGAACCGATTGGCCGACTCTTTCACTTCCAGATTGGTTTTAGACATTATTTTCAGCTAATTTTCAATTAATTTATTGGAAACAGTTTTATGGCTTAAATTGAATTTGCTTTCGATTCTTAAGTTTAAAACCTTTCAATATTCTGATCGCGCGATCCGTCGGTTAAAGTAGAAAATGTTGTAATCCTATTGGTTTTCATACAATTACTTATCTTGGCTTCAATTGCTTTAACTCAAAGTTTTATTACTTTGGGATAACTTTGATAGTGAAAAAAGGTCTTTAACTTAATTAAGTAGCCTGAATGCATTAGTGAAGACATCAAGGGTAGCCATCGATATACACAATACTTGATTCTTATCTGAAAATTGTCTCCTTATTAAATTTTCAAAATTCAAGTAATTCTTAGAAAAATACTGTAAAATATTTTGCAAGGTTATGGGTCACTAATTTCGACTCAACGCACTTACTAATACGCACAAGAAAACATGGACAGATAAAGAAGTTTGCTAGAAACTTAAATATGATTGTGTCAACATTGAATGTCGTTTATTACAGTTCAGGGAATCTTGATAATTTTAAGCAAGTCACTTTTTCCCAAAATTAAATTGGTGACTTATATTCTAGTAGAATATCAGCTAAGTAAGATAAAATCTGCCTTATTTGAGATTTCATTATTTTATCTGTAAATTATCATTTCGAGAAAAAGCTCGAGTTTTCTAAAACTTGATCATTTTTATCATTTTTTCCTTGTTAACACTTGGGATGCAATTGAAAGTTAGTTTAATTTAAGGAACTGAATGAAAATTAAGTTTATTTGAGGATTTGGGATAAAAGTCGTAGTAGTCGTTAAAAATTGATATCAACTTCGTTTACTAGATTTACGTTCAATTGTTTGGCTCATTGATGAAAAACAGCAATAATTCAATTGAAAAAAGACATTCGAGACGTACAAAGAAAAGGACATAAGCACTGACAGTACATTTTCTACGATTTTATTGTATTTCTCTTTTAATACGAGCAATGGATTGTATTTCTCAGTGAAACGAATAAACGCTCTGTCCTTATATATAGCATCACTTGTGAGCCTCTTTTCACTCATCATTTTCGCTCTCATGATCCGACTGAGCGGTCGTTCCTATTTCCACTCAGCTTTGATTTGCAATGCAATCTTCGCTCTTTTGTCCCATTCCTCCCACTCTTTCTTTGCTTTCTTTCATCAAATCGAAAGTTTGAATGCAATGAATGTTATTCTTGTATTACGATTCTGTGCTCAAAGCGTGACATTCACTTCATTGAAATGCTTTTGCTTCTGATTTGTGTTAATATTTGATAATTCAATACTCAAATTGAAGAGAAAGTCATAAGAAATCTGATGAAAATTCTGGAAAACACTATTTATTGGAATGGATTTCAATGATGTGCTGACAGAAACTGGCGGTTATGGCCGGTATCAGCGACTTGTGCTGTGGTTTGTCTTATTTCCGGCACAACTGCCTTATTTATGTCAAATTTATAGTCACCTTTTTCTGTCGATAATTCCGGACCACTGGTGCAGAGTGTCATTATTAGAGCCGTGGAATGTGACCGACCATTTCAATAGACATCTGTTTGTGCCGAAGAAGGATAATGTCCTGCATAGCTTACACTATGAACAATGCTTTATGTATAATATTTCTTATCAAACTTTAATAACGCACAGCACACAAATCGGTTGGATTCCGAACCAGACGTGGCCTATCACTAAGTGCTCTGAAGGATGGGTTTATAATAGAACTCTTTTAGGTGAAGACAACTCTATCATAACTAAGGTATGAACTGATCGATCCATCAACTCATTAGTTATAGGAAATGACAAGAGTTTCAGATATCAATTGAATATCTGACAGTTAAAGCAATTTTGACCCTTAAATGATACTTTTTCGCAATGCTCTCATCAACCATATAATTACTAATTTTTATGCCTCCCTTAACGACTTCTTTAATTCATTATGGTGAAAAAAGTAAGCTTCAAAACTAATTTGAAAGAAAAAATCTTATGATGTAATTTTCTAATTATCTAAAGAACCTTGTTCAATTGTCAGTTACAACTAACTTTTGGTAGAATGATGAAAGTTGTCTTGATAATTTTGTTTTACTATAAAACAGTGTCGAAAGACAACCTAATTTGGTTGACAATAAGCTAATGCTTCGGCACTGACTACTAAAGGGCTAGAAATGAGTACCAAATGAATCGAAATTCAATTATTCGTATGCATTGAGTTGAGTCGTAAAATGGGGTCATTTTCTTTCATCCCTTCACAACTTAATGACTTTATCTTCTTTTCTAAGACTTTTCGTAATTTCAAACGATGTAAGTTATATAAGATTTGACAAAACGTTTACTAATAAATAAAATGTCATTCAAAGCATTTAACGGATTTTTAACTCTGAATGCAGTGAACAGTTATATCATTAGATATGTTTACCCTCTTCTGCCGCTCCTCTCACTATTTGAAGTCATTTTATTGATCTAATTCTTGGCCTAAAAATTCCTTTCTTACAATCAAAAATAGATTGACTTTTGATGTCAACAATCAATAGAAGAGCAGATCATTTATTACCCATTCATTTATTAATGCAAAAATTGATTCACAGGACAAACACTTTTCAAAACATTTTTTCTTTTAGTCTTTCCTTGAACTTAATATTTTGATTGATTAAAAGCTTATTGAATTTTAACTTTGATCGACGCTTTTTGAAAATTTATATTTTTAATTCAATTTACCCGATAAATGAATAAACTTCAACACATTTTATTGAATTTTGATTTCACTAAAAACTCCCTCTCAATCTTTCAACTAACAAGGAAACTTCTAAGAACTAAGAACAAGATAAAGATAGATGAGCCACATTTGAACGCCATGAAAAAAGACAGCTTATATGGTGACCAGACAAGTGTCTTGAGACAAACATAAATAATTGAGGCTTAGTTTGTTTGCAATGAAATTAAATACTATTTTTCTTTACCCTGCTCGTCTCACAACATTCATTGTTATTGCAATTCGCAATCACGACAAACATATTCATGCTTTCAAAGTGAAGTTTATTTGAATTTATTTTCTTTTGTTTGAATCGATTTGAGGCAAAAGTAAAAATATTTTCGAAAAAAGGGAATCATTTGGACTTCTTTTGCAAATTATTTATTCCTGATTTGAATTTGTTTAATGGAAATATAGAAGAAGAAAATGAATGACAGCAACAAAATCAAATGGAAATGTTGGCTAAAAAGCTTTTTGACAGATTTGACTCAATTCAGAGCCAAATGCAGTCGACGAGCGTATCGACTGATCATTGAATTAAATGACGAATTGTCGATAAAATTCATATCTCAGTCACCACTTCTTGTGATTGAGATCGAAATCATTGGTGCATATCATCAAATTCGTTGACAAATGTTTAATGCAATAAAAAAATTATGCTTTTTATGCGTTACTCAACATTTAAAATATGTTTCAAAAGGCAGTGAATGCAAAATCTTAATGGCAGTCGTTGTGCAGTTCAGTCGAGCACAGTCTTAAAGAGTGGCGGAGCAGAGCATCTCCACTAAAAAATATTACATTCAAACTAGATTTGACGAAAACTACTCGAGCATATCATACTAGTGGTGAAGTCATTTTTCATGGCTATTCAACAAATCGAGTCAATCATATTTCAATGCATCTTAAGCAGGGATAGCCCAGTAGGTGGTCAACAAACTTGCAGATCTCGAATACAACTCCTTACTAGTTTAACATGAAAACCACAGAATGACATAAATGAATTACTTTACTAAGAGTTTTTATTTCAGAAAATCAATAAGCTTGTTCGATCAATCATTCAACTTGCAATATTTTTAGCGAGAAGTTGCTTCCTCTAAGTTTTCTTTTGCCAACTCGTTGAAAGCAAAATGTTATGATAGTATCACAACTGATTTGTTTTCCTAACGTTATAAGCTAGAGGTAATCAAGGTTCTTCTATTAAAAATGTTAAATTTGATTAAAACTATCTTGACAAAAGAAATGGGACAAATTAGTGAACGGAAAAGACAAAAAACTTATTTAAGCTTGCACTAACCAAAACTATAAAATAATGTATGTATCAAGTACGACTATTACCTACCTTGGCCATCTCATGCGTAAAACAATTTAGCGTTCTTTTAGTCTTTAGATTCAAATCATAAAATGCAACTCAAAAAACACTTTTTGATGGATCACTCAGAAAAAGTTTGAATGTGAAAGAACTTACTTCAAAGGGCAGAACCGCACAATTTTTGCCATTTATGGCATTTGAAGCAAACAAAGTTCGTGTTTCACTCAAAAATCAATTTCACTGAAAAAAGATCATACGTCGATATTCGTTGAATTGGTTATAGACTACTCCGGATAATTAATTTATTAAATAA
Source organism: Euzetes globulus (assembly GCA_034695525.1). Taxonomy (NCBI): domain Eukaryota; kingdom Metazoa; phylum Arthropoda; class Arachnida; order Sarcoptiformes; family Euzetidae; genus Euzetes; species Euzetes globulus. The sequence continues at coordinate 21,820 of JAQIWP010000577.1, forward strand.
ATGACTTGTGCGTCGTTTATCATAATTTTCTTGAAAAATTAAAATTTTATGGTCCAAATACAGAACAAAAGGATATCGAATAACCAATAATTCATCCTTTGGTGTAATTACAAAATTGCAGTAAAAGAAAAAACTTTTCTAAAATCTAAAAGTAGGATCAATTTAAATCAGGTTAAATTGAAGACACCCAAAATAACACAAAATTGCTTAGATGATTAATGGAAAATTGAAGCAGGGAGTTCTTTTAAATACTATCATTCATAGGGGAGTCAGAATGAAACACAAACATTGGCCATAATATATATGCCATTATTTAGTAAAAAAAATGTGATTAAGAATAACAAAAAATATATGATTTCCTAAATTATAGCAACGAATTGTTTCTATATTTCATATATGAGACAATCAATCAGAGGTCGCAACTAATGTCAGCTCAGATTTGCTATTGATTTCTATTAAAGCGAATGAAATATTGAATCGTTTCAGTCAAATGTCTTTTCTTTCTTTTCAGTTATTGTTGTGTTTCTCTTCAGTCAAGTCTTTTGTTTTGTCCTTCTTTTGCATTAGGGATAACGGAATGTCACTTTTCGTTTCCATAATTGCATTCAAAAATGTTTGCTCCGTTTGATACACTTTTTCCATAATTCAAGTCTAATAAAACTCGCATTACTTATCAAAATTAAATGATACTTAATAAAAATCAATAACCCTGCATAATTTTAATATTTCAAACTGTCCGAAAAATGGTTCGTTTGCAATGAGTGCATTAAACTTTAATAATTAATGCTTTGGAATCAACGAACGATTGAGTTATCATTGATTTTTATATTATTACCCTTTCTAACTATGACCTAGTTATAAAAAATACCAAATTATTTACGATTTATGCTAGTATATTAGTGACAATTTTATATTTGATTAGAATAATCAGTTTTCATTTAATTACGAACTATGTGTCAGAAAACTACAGTGCAAGTGCATATAAAAAGCTTATTGTGATTTAATTTAACAGTTTGTCACCCTTTCTATTTGTTGATGGTATTTGTGTTTTGACTAAATGTTTCCCAATTGTGTCAATGAATGAACTTTTTTTTTATTAAAATTCATATCTCAAAAGTTATTAAGTTTAATTTTGAATTTATCCTGCGAATTTTATGAAAAATAAATTCATTCTTTATTTCTTATGAATCACTGCTTTGAGATATGAATTTTAATGAACAAGTTCATTTATAGTTTTAATGAATCTAAACTTAATATAAATCTTACTAAAGTATAAAATGCATCTTTCAAATTTTGTCTTATATAACAATTTCGACCATGCCAATATCGGGTCAAATTGTGACCATTGGCAGATAAAAGTTAAACTGATCAATTCTACTCAATTAGCTGATCTAGAATATATCAAAATTAT
>JAQIWP010000578.1:0-23218 GCA_034695525.1 Euzetes globulus
AGATGAGTTGAAAGTTTGAACTTGAAAACAATAACAAATTTATTCAATGAACTTTATGATTGTCAATTTAATGTGTCTTTTCTTTATGTTTAATTTAACTGAATGTTTGTTTTGAAAAAATTTAGTTTCAAGTCAAACTAGCTACTCACAATAAATAACATCAAGATTTTTAGACCCTGAGTGTCTCGTTGAGAAACAGTGGTCTTCACCATTATTGCCGTCAAACTTATCACCAAGGAGCTGTTGCTGGGCATTCTGGTCATCATTATAATGAAGATCATATTTATGGCCTATTGTATGGAACACATTCCTAAACCGGCAGAAATTCCTAATATATTAACTTATCAATTATTGGCTCTAGTCCTGGAGACCAAGTTTGCATTCTTGTTCTTATATTTTTCTATCCGGGTTAGAATTATCAAGAAGAGGGAGAAAGAGCTTATGCAAGATTCTCAACCTTTTGTTCGTCTCAACTATTTCGAGGAAGTTTAAGTAATTGAAACGTTTTTGACCTAATATGTTATTTCACCAGGTTAGAATAAGTTTAAATGTTTTGGCTTGAAATCATTTTATTCCGTTATTTAATTTCAAATTAACTACAGTCAAGTACCAATTTTTTGAACAACCATTTTTGTGAACATGCTGATTTTATGAACATCTAATCAATTTCGAAAACAATTTTTTCATTTACAACGTGAAGTTCTGAAGCATTGAATGGAAAACTGTTAAAAACTGTAATTAGAAAAAGGATTGCATTTTAAACATTTATATACAAAATAAACTGCAAACTTTGCACAAACAGAAACATTAAAACCCTGATACTCATGTGACATGAGTCATGTCTATGAGTAAACATGCTGTTTAGTCGTGGTATCACAATATAAATAGAAAATCAAGACATCCTGATTATGCCACGGACTTTGTTGGTCACAAACTGCTGATAAGGTAGACAAGTTTCGGTAACTACTGTTACCTTCAATACCAAATGCAGAGTGAAATAACTTGCATTTTGTAGTCTATGACCAGTTGCAGGAAAAAAGAGACAATGATTTCAGCCGCACTTTGACGGCATTTTAAAAACAAATTTTTAAATTTAAATATTAAATTCTGTTGGGAAAGCTGTATTTGAATCAGAATTTTTCAATTGAATTAAAGACTGACGATAAAAATTTAACTAATAATGGAATAACAGAATCTATTTCCTTTTATTTTGACCAAGCTGACAAGAACCAAAAATTGTTTAAACAAAAATATTTTTTGTATTAAATCACAAAATAAAAAAAAATATTGAAATGCTTGAACAAAACAAAATATACTTAATTTATGATAATTAATGATCATTGATAATTCTGATGTCGCGAACACGGCTTAAGTGCCAGAAGACTGATTCCATTCAGATTTCCCGGAAGACTACTTTTTATGTCTGATGTTTTCTAATTTGTTTATAGTTTGAAAATATGTTGGGTAGAGCTATAATGCAAAAGATATTTGCAAACTATAAGCAAACTAGAAAACATCAGACCCTTGCAAACCACCAGAATTTACGACTGCCATCCTCTCTCGCCGTCCACTCATTGCAAGACTAAAAAAGACTGATTTCATTTGAAATCTAGTCTGAAGAAGAAAGCAGTCAAAGCTTTTGAAACATTGTCACTAATATTAATAATCAGTATTAATATTAATTAAGTCGAAGTTATCGACCATCACTTTGTTGTGCATTTGTGAATAGGCTCTCAATTTTTATAATTATGAATCAACACAACAACAAAAATCTCAACTCAATTTATAAAAATAATTTTAAATTTCTGGTGAATAAAAATTCAATAAAATGTTTTATTTTTTTGACAACCCTGGGCTATTTAAATTTACAAGCATTAAGAGGTAATATTAAAATAAAATAAGGATGCTCAACAGTTTCTGCGTTAGTGTGCTTTATTTGCTAAATGATCAGGGCTCATATAAATATTTATAATAATGATCTTATCAACTCATTTTTGACAATAATTCAGTTTTATTCTTATTTTACTCGAACTAATGTTTACTTTATATTCCACACATTTTTCTTAATAAACTTTTATTTAAAAAGTCCTAAATTAGTGTCAGACTTATGTCAGACTTATTTCATTAATAAATTATATTTCATATAATTTTCAACTGTTTTTCAATTTATTTTAAATATCAGTTTCTATCACTAAAAGTACCTCCTCTTTGTTGAACTGGTGTTTGTTCTTCATTTTGCGGGGGCATAACACTGATGGGAGGCGGGTCTTCGTCATATTGGGGCGGTTTAATCAGTTTGCAGTCAACCATAAAAGTGGCCAAAAGGGGAAGCCTCCACTTGCCTTTCTGTTTAGGTTTAGGCATTCCGAAAATCATTAGTTTGAATGTCCCGACGCGGGGCGGACTGATTGTGAACGTAATTTTATTGCCGTTGTCATCGCGCGACACAATACTTCTGGTGTCCATTTCCATGCCGTCGGCGTCATATATAGTGTAACTAATAAGCATAGTCTCACTGGACTCCATAACCAGCCGGCGTCTGCCACCCCAGGTCACAATGACGGGGCCGGTCTGGTTGTGTAGTCGCAACTTGAAGTCGTAGAAAGTCTGTGTCGGACCCCACGGAAGTTCATTGATAGGAAGTGGTTCTATGTATTTACGCGCTCGGGTGCACTCCATTAGGAATGTGCACACGTTCTGAAGACTAGTAGAGTCCTGACCCTCTTGCATGTCCCGTTCAGCTTTGGCAAATATCTAGATCAAGTCAAATTAAAAATTTAGTTCAAATTAGACTTCCAAAGAGTACTTTAATCAATTAGCTATGAATTTATTCATATTTTATTTTTTAATGTTCATAAACTACCTAGGTAGCACTCAGTAATTTATCAAGCCTCTTTTAGCCTGATTATTAATCGCACAAAATGCTTCTTTTTGCAAGGATTAGTATAAATTTATTCATATATTTTCAGTTTAATTGCCATTTGTTTATGAAAAGTATGAAAAATGAGTGAGAATTGTAATCTACATAATTGAAGTCGAAAGTCGTGTTTACACTCAAACTAATTGATATTTTTATTGTTTTCGCAAAACACAAATACAATATTTTGTTTGTTGGCATACCTTTAGGAAAAACCTGCCTTCGATTGGCGGCGAAACAGCAAAACTGCCAACAAGTCTGTCCTCTTTGAGCTGACAGAAAACGTAGTGATTGAGTGAAGAGTTTTCCATCTCATCCGAGGGATAGAGTTTGTATTTATAACGCATGGCTTCGTGGGAACCGATTTTAATTTCCGTCGATATCCTAAACACAACCGGATTTTGAGGCTTCGATCGAATCTTCAGATTAAAGTCAAAAAAATTTGGCGTAACTTTCGGTAAGCAATTGAACTCTTCTAATGTCAACGGTTTTTCCAATAATTGCCATCTGAGTCCAAAATCAAATCAGTTAGTTATTAATGGGATAATGGATTACATTTCTTGATTTTTGAAAATTAGCAAGGAATAATGCAGAGTATAACTAAAACCTTAAACTTGAACCGTAAACTTATTTTATGTAAATTCACATTTTTATTGTTTTAAAAGAAGGCTTGAAATTTAATTTAAGAATTTGTTTTAAGTCACGTCTAAAACATTGAAACAATTTCTTAAGTAAGTAACCATAAAGATTCAGGTAGGTCAAATGCAATAGCTGCCATAATTGAATCAAGATTGCATTAGAAATAAATTGAATCAGGACCTGGAATAGTTATTCTCCATTTCATCATAAGGAAAGTGAGTCCATATCAGAACTTCGGGATCAGTCAGGAAGAAGTGTTCATTAAGTTTACGCTGGAATTTGCCGGCAGGATCTGTATATCCTGTTCCCCACGTTGTATCAATCAGACGCCAGGCGCTCGATATGAATACTGCATTCCATGTATGGGTTATGTCTTCACCTAAAAAAAATGAAATTTTTGATAATTTTAAAGAATCTAATCAAATTTATCAAATAAAAACCTGGCTTAAACTGATGTCCTGGTCTATAGTCATGTCCTTTGGCAAAGCCCTCGACCTTTTTGACTCGAATTCCGGCCAAACGGCACATATCGGCAAAGAGCTGACAGTAGTCTTTGCAAACTCCTTCTCCACTTTTGAATATTTCATTGGAAGTCATATTAACGCCGATATATTTGAAGTCGAATTTAATATTATTGGAAATCCATCTGAAAATAGCTCTAACTTTCTGTAAATCATTTTTGGAGGATTTGCACAAACACTCCACCAATTCCTGTAGTGTTTCAAACTCTGGTACCTATCGGAAAGAAAATTACAGAATTTTTTTCTCCAGAAACAAAGAGCACTCACCTCAAGAACTCGTCGATCAGTTTCCCGGAACAGGGCTAATGTGGGAATCATTTCCCGCTTAAGACACGGCGGAGGTCGAGCGGCAAACTCTGGCGACTCATCGGTAACAATATCGTTGTCTGTTTGTACGGAAGCGTCACATTTGTGAACTACTGTCGACAATGAGTTGTTTGGCAAACCATTCAGTCCAATGCAATGACAATTCAATACATTATTGCAAAACATAATAACAAAAATATTAGCAAAAGAACAGAATTTATTAAATTATTAAAATTTATTAATGACTTTAATTTTGATGAAAGTTTTAGAGCAAAAAATTAGAACTTTTTATAAATTATGAAAATGTTTTCATCAGACGTTTGAGTTATTACACGAAAAGTGTTTAACATTTTTTATTCAATTGCTTTGGGATTCCATAGAAAAGCGTTTTATTGGAAAGTCTGAAACATTTAAAAAGAATACCTTTTTCGCTATTCTTCCGACTAATTCACTAATTATTGATATTTATTTTGTTGCGTTTTATACCTTTCGCTCCTTTGGGGAAATTTATTGGAAAATAACATTAAACTAATCTAAGAAATTGTTGGAATAAAAAACTGAAAAAATGGGTTTCAAACAATTGAAGCAATAAAACTGTTTTCAAAATCGATATTAAAACAATTCAATTCCATATAATTATCGACAAATTGTATGTTTAGTTACGCTTTTAATGACTCAGACATCTATTAATAAAGACTTAACTCAAAAGAAGAAAGACTTCAATTGAGAGCTCATAAAATTTTCTAAAATGTTCCCTGCATATCTAGTTCTCTGCAATTCTTGAATATTCCAGGAATTCTGAAGTAAATTCCGTGAGAATTAACGTGACATTCGCGTGACCGGCGCCTACATATGGAAGTAGGCGGTCATTTCATTGCAGCTTTTGCTCAATTGAGTCATCTCGGTAAAGAATCCGTCAAATTTAATTTCAATAAGACATTATCATTAGATATCTATTAAAGAGACTAGTATCTATTATTTTTAAATAAATTTGGGAATTCTGGAATATATTCTTTCGTAATATTCACAGTATTGATAGGAAATCTGTATAAATCAGGGATGTGCAATGGGGGGGGGGGGATTCCCTGAAATATTCCCTAATTTTGAAAATTGGCGATAAAGAGGATACCCTTGGGGAAGAACAAGTTTATGAAAGAAAAATCAGCTCTATGCGAAGCGAAGCGGCCATTTTTAGTAATGGCTGCCAAAATTCGGCCATTTTGTTCTTTATTTTGAAAAATTTTGCCTTGCAACTTGAATAATAGTTTAATTGTGACTTAATTAATCTAATTAACGCTCTAAATTACCAGAAATAAGTGTAATTAAGAAGAAAATGGGGGTTTTACGTCCGCCGTTTCGAAAATATTTTCTCCCTATATCCCCATAGGGTCACGGACCTTGCACATCTCTAATATTTATATGATATTTGCATTAGTTTGAGCAAGGGTTTTCAATGTAAAATAGTTGCAAACGAAAAGAATTTGTAGAATAAAACCGGAAAATCAAAGCCCAAACAAAAGTGGTGTTACTTTTAATTATCTTTGGAGACCATTATTGAGATTAAAATTTGTGATGACATTCGGTTTCGAACAGAAACTCTATTATTTAAATAGTTTTTTCATATTAACACTAAATACAGTAATAAATGACAGAAGTTTTCGCAATACGTCTATTAATTAATTTGCGGTCAAAACTAGGTTTCAATTATTTATATAATATCCTGAGAAATATTGTCTATTAATTGTGTAATATGACATTTCTGAAAGCAAATTAAATGATTTCAAGCTAAATTCCCTCTTTTTTAGATATGAATTGTCCCTGCTGCTTTCCAATAATTACTAAAACATTTTTCATTGAAACCCAGAGAATAAAAGTTTCAATGAAAACGTGAATTCCATTCTTAATACATGTATTTGTAGACGACTTAATAATAATAATAATAATAATAAGATAAAGAATTTTAATGTTGTACACTTAGAATACAATTTTAAGCCTTGTAAATGTCCTAACACCTATTCTCTTGAGAAGGTTCAAAGAGCATAATGACAATTATAAAGCAATTGAATTGGAATTTGAAATTTCGATTTCATTGTTAACTCGAACAAATAAAATTTAATTATAATTTAGTGAAATATTTTTAAGAAATGATTTTTCGAGTGTCTAAACGTGTTTTGAATGTAAAATAGAGTCTTTTGTCATTAAAATGAGTCAATAATTCATTCGTAAACATTTGCTGAATAAATGACTCACAAAAAGGAATTGATTGAATCGAAGCGAAAGTTTTCAGATATACAATAAAAAAGTTTATCGATTAAAAATAATTGCTAGACATTCTCAACTAGAACATAAATGATATTAACAAATTAGCTTGAATGTTTTAGTGGAACTTAATTTCGATATCAGTTTGACGATAATCGGTTAATTTTGAATAATACTCTAAATTGAAATGAAAACAGTTTCACAGAAAATTCTATAGATTAGCACTTTTTAGACCAAACTTATGATTACTTGCATTTTATTCATTAAAAAACATATTATCAGCAATTTATACCTGAATTTTAAGGCCAAACAGTTTTGAAAACTATTTTTAATTGATATAATTTGCGTTTAAATGTATATAATTTTCTAGCAAAACCTGAATCAGAAAATATAGAATAACTTTTATGAAGTGGCGCTCAGGGAAATTATTAGTATCACTTGTAATTTGCTCATAGTGAATTTTGCTCACGATTCTATTTTGTTTTCCTCAATAATACAAATCATTTTCAAACAGAAGTTGATATTTAATTTGATTTATTAAGTCTTTAATTTTAAAAAATAATTTTTGAAATAAATTATGATTTCGTAAAACAAAATAATAAATGATTTATAAATTGAATGAATGACTGAATACAGACCTAAATTGGCTTTGAATTTGAAACTGTCGTCCATATCGTCTAGAAGTTTACTCAAACAGTCTTGGAGTTTATTGTCAGGAACTTTGAGAAAATTATTCTTGGTATGTAATAATTCTCTTTCGATATGAGCAAAAGGAGAGGTTAAGTCATAAGATTGTAGGGCAGACGACAAGTCGTTTCCGGCAGAGTTGGCGGCCAATACTGTCGACAACTTTGGATCAGTTTGTGATTCAATATCTTGAAGAATATTATTGTTCAAAGAATCAGTCAATGGAATAATGTTAAGGCTATCGATGTTTTCTGAGTGATGGTGCAGTCCTTGTTTGGTGGGTGCAGTCCAAAGGCGAAAGCTGTCGATATCGACGCTCATAGACTTCCTTAGATTGGTTTGAATAGTCGTAGTCTTATTAAAAACTTTTGGCACAAATTTTGTCTTAGAGGTCTGTACAAAACCGAATCGAGTCTGAGTGGCACTGGTATGGGTCTGGCGTCGCACTTGTATGCCAACATCGACAGTCACTTCTGGTGTCGAACGCAATGACTTTTTGCTATGTTTTCTACTGAACTGGGATTCTTCAGTTTGTAATAAAACACTTTTATTCACATCAGAACACGAAGTGTTTGAATCGGGTGTTCGACAGATCGAGTCCTCATCATTGGACTCGAGGCCATTGGCTGTGGACTCAGTCATAATCATGTCGAGCTCCTCTTCTGGAGATAACTGAATATCTGTTTGAGTGAATTGTGTTTTGATTCCATTTAAGTCACTCTCCGTTTGTATAGCAATCGACACAAAAGTTGCGATAACTGTCTGTTTGTTTGAACTCGAAATGGTCTGCAATTTGTTTTGAAATAATGCAAACTTAAAGCCTGGCTTTGTTGAGGGCGGATAACCATTAATATTGACGGGTGTCGATCTCTTGTTAACACTGGAAAGCCGGTCCTTATCTTCAATGTTGTCATTGGTGTCGATGCCGGTGCCGCCGATCAGATCGCTGCTATTGATCGGCGCGACTTGTACGGCAGAAGACGCGCCACAGCCCATCACTGTGACTTGTGCTCTGGCTTTTTATGGCTGTGCTGTCACTACTTATGCACCAGTTATTGTCATGACCTCAATCACAATCGATTGAAAATAATTTCATTCCAATATTCAAATCAATTCTGGCTTTTGTTATATTACAACAAAATATTATTTCAATATAACTCTCGTTTTGAGGACACAATTAATGACCTTCCTATAAAAGAGACAAAATGGGTCGGAATCAATTTTAATTTTTACAAATATTGATTTTTCTAATTAGCTTTTATGTGCAGGTTTAGATTAAACCCCTTGAGATTAATGAGCGAATAATTTGAATAACTTTGTAATAAAATACTTATTCTGTGTGAAAAACAAGTCATGAAATGAGTAGTTCTTTGTTTCGATTCACTTAAGAATTGCTTTCTTTTTGTGAAATAAGTTATTATAACTAAAAAGAGAAAATTCTTGATTTTTCTGATAACAAGATCTTATACTTTAATTTGATTTATTAAGTAAATATTTCAAATGATTTATATTGTTTTCAAATACAATTTTCTAAACAAAATTTCAAAAACATTTTTTACTATAATCTCTAACTAAACTTTAAATAATGAATTAATTATTTAAAAGTTAATAATGAAAATTAATTTAAAATTAATTAAACAAGACATTAGTCATTAAACATAATGTTCTTCATATGAAATCATTCTGTTTTATTAAATAAAGTTTTCAATCTACAGATCTGTAGGAAGAAAATTCTCATACGTACTAAAAATCAATTATATTCGAAGCAAATGTACATTTCAATCAATTTCCTTATTTATTCACAAGAATCAAATAAATGGGACGCTTTCTTTCATTAAAACTAATCAGGGAAGAGCAATCATTTCTAACCAAGTCAACTGGGAGTGTTTTCTTCGCAAGATGCGCAATCTATGAAAATTTTAGAGTTTCAACTTCTTAATTACATGGACACTATCTGGGAGATTATAGGAGGTATTTTCACATAGTGGTATCGCTAATAGTTTTCCAAACTATATTTCCACCATTTAACTTTACCTTACACCCCTCTGAAGATTTTGACTAGATCTCAAAAGATACACTTTATACCTACTAGATAATTATCATTGACCGTCTCTTCTATTTGGCCTTTACCTTCTTGGACATCCTTGAGTCTAATTATAGACTAAAAGACAATCGCGTTTATCACCATTTGCTAAAAAATAAGACATTTAATCAAAGATAACCAATAAAAAAATTTTCAGGGGCGTATACGGGGGTATTTTGTTAAAAGTGCTGGTGGCGGTTAAATTGCGGATAGAAATAAGGCTGGAAACGGCCATTTTCTTCTAAAATAAACTTATTTCCGGTGTTTTTAAGCCTAAATTAGCCTTAAAATGCTATAATGAGGTTTTTCTGCAAGTTTAAAGGATAAATTCACGTATTCCTTAATTCCTTAAAATAAATAACGAAATGGCGGATTTGTGAAAGCCATGTGTAAAAATGTCTAATTTTTGACAGACATTAACAAAAAATCTCAAAATTAAAAAAAATGTCGGCTCACTTCGCTCGCCGGAGCCGCAGGGGAGGGGGAGGAATATTTTCAACTTAAGGGGTGAAACGAAATATATTCCTCTATTGGCCAACTTTGTCTTAAATGTTATGGTCATTTGGCAGACAATTCATTAACCATTTCAAGGATGAAATAGTATTTTAGAAAACAGACAAAAACAGATAACAAATATTTGAAAATCAAGTCAATGACTAAAATCCAAATCAATTTTCATGTTTTTCAAACACACTATTCATACGTTATTTGGAGATAATAGAGTTAACTACACATAAATGTATTGATTCAATACATTTATATTAATATATCTAATGAACTAAAATCATTCATTCGAAGCATTCAAAGTTTGAATAATTTATTAGTCAATCGTTTCGTTAATAGAAGCGAACGAAAGGCCAAAAATAATTGCCAAAAGAATTTTCATAACATTTAAGTAAACAAACTTCGACTTATAAGAATAGAGCACAGAATAAGTTTCAGTAAAGACTTTTCTAACACACATTAAAAGTAATCATGGCAATTTTATGCAAATTAATTTGCTTTATTCCAAACAAATTCAAATGTAATTTTGGTTTTGCATTAATAATACTTCGATAATTAGATTACCATACCATTTTTTGCAGATTACAATAAACGCCCATGTGAAAACGGTAATTTTGTTCTTATAAATAGATCGGTTTGATTAATACCCAGGTCACTCCTTGATTTGAATAATGGGGAAAATACAGAAATTTGTAAAAACATTAATTTAAAAAAAGTTTGGTTTAAATTTCATAATAACTTATTAATAAATCGAATAATTTCAATTATAACTCACAAAATAGACAAGAATATTGAGATTAATACAGTTTGAAGAATACTTGAAATTCCGTTTGAATTAATAGTAATTAAACTTTTTCTCTTTCGATAAATGATTTGAAATAAAAACACTTTTTTTGATATAAGAGTTTGTCATTCATTGGAACAAAATAATAGTCGAAAAATATATCACAAAAAGAGATTCTTTGGAAAATAGAGACAAAAAGATTTCTAACAAAAACTATATGATAAAAAAACTTGTCTTTCATTTGGAAAACACAGAATAGATTCTGTAATTATATAGAATAGTGTTTTTAGAGCACAGGTATGAGTGTATGAGTAGTTGTCTGTCATCATGTATGGCAAAAAATAGGTGAAGTGGAGTGAGTGCACAGCCAGCGATGGCCACAAGCAATGAGAATCGCGTTATTATAATAGACTTCATTGATTTGGGCGGCGATGGCGTGTCTCGTGTCGTGAAATCATATCATAGAGAAAACTCTTTTCTCATTGCTTTTCATATAAAAAAAACTTTTTGGCCAAACATTACTGACTATTATAAACATATGCACTGAATATGTCATTAGATTTTTATTACACAAACCGTTTATTATATTCATGTAATTCTTGAAATTCTGGGACCAACACTAACATTAAAACGTGAAGATTATCTCAAATCAGATAAGAGTCAAAAACTGCATTACATTTTAAATACAGAGAAAGAAATTCTTTGAAATTCAATTCTGTTTTCATTTCTCTATCAATATTTCAAAAGAATTTTCACTTTGAAAAGAAACTTTTTTTTGCAAGAATCAAAATATTTCGTTAAAAAGTGATAGCAATTCAGAATAATCTGTAAAATCTATTCATGAATTTTGTATGAAAAATAACTTTTATTAGAATAAAGACGTGATTTTATTTTCGGAATTTTTGCTTTTTTGAGGCATTTTGTGGCTAAAATTATTAGTGTTTTTTGTTTCGAATGAATTATCGTTATTGAAGTCGTGAAATGCAAACATTAGACTCTTTGGTGGGGCTCTTATACACAGAATAGCACAGAATAACAAACTATAAGTAAAGCCTTTATTTTATCATTAATTAACTGATAATACACTACATGTTCTTCGGTGACATTTTTCTGGGCTTTTCAAGGATTCTGAAGACAAAATCAATTTCTTATCGATAATCACATTTAGTTTAATATTAAATGAAAAATTCTATTCAATTATTTTGAAACATTAGTTTTGAAACAAAAATCTCTGAATAATAATCATTAGACTAATGAATTGATTTCAGCCATAAATCAACTGTAAAGCCCTTAAAAATAAATCTATAAATTGAGACTTGAAAATATGTATGATAAATTTTAAATTTTATAAAAAAATCAATTTAATTTTAATTTTCTGGTGAATCAAAATTTAATAAAACTTACCAGCATTAAAAAACAAAATAAAATAAGGATGCTCAACTTTGTTGACTGGATTAACCTCATTGAACCATATATTATTTAGTGAAAGATTACGATAATCTTTGTTTGAGTTAACTTAAAGCAGGGGTGTGCAAGGTGGATTTTCTGAAATATTCCCCCTAGGTTTGAAAATTGGCACTTGGGGAGGAATACCCTATCAGGCTTGGGAAAAAATGGCGGCCATTTTTCGTAATCGCGGCCAAAAAATCGGCCATTTTGTCCCTTATTTTATAGAAATATAGACATGCAACTTGAATAATAGCTTAATTGTGGCTTAATTAAGCTAATTGACGCTTTAATCTACCGGAAATAAGTGTATCTAAGAACAAAATGGCGGCTTTTTTGGTCCGCTAATTTAAAAATATGCCCGCGTTTTTGATCTGAAAATGAGTCATTATCCCCTCCCTATATCCCCCTCCCCTAGTGTCACGGATCTCACCTGACTTAAAGCTTAAAACAGATTTAGGTAATTTTACTGAAAACAGTCATTTTGAGAGTTGAATCGTTTAAAACGAATCCAAAAAAAACTTTCTTATCTTATTAATCATTCAATTTTTAAAAATGAAATTCATTGGCATATTATTTACCTTAACAGTTGGTTTAAACACTATTCATTGCGTGGGTAAGTACAATTAAATAACAATTGACTATCAAGTTGAATAAAGTGACAAAATGTTTCTCAACTTTAGAAATTGATTTGAATTTAATTGACACAAATGAGACCAAAATCCAACAAAAGTTTGAAAATAAAATCTTTAAAGTTGTGGTAAAGAACTCAAATAAAGCAATGACTGAAGTTATAAGCGATAAAACTGCTAAAAACCAAAATAACCAAGCCAATAAAACATCCCATAATTTCACCGTTTATAATTATGAAGTGTAAGAAAATCCTAAATAATTTGAAATTTGCATGATTTTGCTTATAAAAGACAAAGGAGCAGTTGTTTCGCTTCATTAAAAGTCTGAGAATACGTCAATATGTATAGAGTTTTAAAACTTTTGGCTCTAATTATTTTTGCAATTTATGTCTTGCAATAACAGTTCATCTGAATTGACCCCTGTAACTAAGAACACCATTGAGACCAACATCGACACCGTAACAGGAAAGCATGAACTGTCAATATTAAATCGATTAAACTTGGCTGTTGGGGGCTCAATGGTCTATTTATTTGTCTGCATTCCCGCCATGATTTCGTTTGGACAGCCATTATCAATTGGAATCTTAACTTGTGGTTCAACCTTGATGGCTGGTCTCCATTGGATTTTTCGTCAATATATTCAATGAATGGTAGCTTTTATTAACATCTCTTCAATTATAACTTTAATTAATGTTTACCAAACATTTTTTGTGCCATTTTTTATGTTTTAGTATTTCTTAGTTTTCATAAGAATTATAATTCTTTTTGAACTTTGTATTAATTATAAACTTTTTACAGCTCTTAAACAATTTTAAAGTATATATTGACAATATAATTGACAAATTCAGTTAAATGTTTACCAAGATAGCCAACTAAGTTCATTACAATAAATATCTGAACATTTGATTCATTTCTTTAAATTGATTTGTTGTGCGCACAGGTATTAGATTAGATACACATAGTTTTGGCTGACATTAGACATCAATTAGAGTAATGACTTTATCGGTTGGAACAGTACAGCAATGGTATGTCAGGCCTTAGCAATACGGCTATCAATATATTCGTGACATAGTTTTGGTGTCTGTCCATCGATTTGTTTGACTCACAATTCAATGCATTTCTCGATATTATGACTGAAAGCAAGTAATCAGAAGTAAAACATTTAGTTATTGGAATAAAGAGTGAAAACAAAGACTTCGATTATCAGCTAAATTGACATTAGTTTTGAGCCAAACCTTCGGATCCATTGCTTTTGTGCACAGATTTTCACAATAATAATAAAACAAATAATAGAATAAATGACAGCAAATGATGTCTGAAAGCATATAAGAATTCACAGACCGTTTTACTAATGGACTGACTGTTTGTCACTCAAACCAATAGTAATTAAAAGCAGAATAACAATAGTCTTTGTATTTCTGGCATTGAATTCTTTTCCTTAGTATTGACACACATTCTGAAGACATTATCAAAACCATTAATTCATCGACAAATCATATTCTCATAATTATGTCATTCTTTACATTTAAAGCAGACAATTGTTCAGAATATTCTTCACTAAAAAATTAATATTTTTCATCTATTATGAGCAATAAAATTATCATTAATTCAAATGATCAATAATCTTGGTAAACAACTAAACATTCTGGTATTATAAGTCAAATTATGATGGATTGTTCATAAAATAAATATAAATAACTGTCTTGAAATTTGGTAATATATTCTAGCAATTCACAACTTTAGTTTTACTATTGATTTAAGGCTGACAATTTAATTGTATGCCTTGTAATTGTGTTGAGAATAAATTAGTGTCGAAGTAAATAATCAATCATTTGATTGGAAGCAAATAAACAATTGTCAGACAAATGATATTTTCTAAACAAATATTTTCTGATTGACTTACCTTTCATTGAAATCTAAGCTCAATTCACAAAAGTTTTATTGATTCGACTTTCAATTCATTCATTTCTCTAGAATTTGAGAAATCGATCAAAATTTTCAATATCCTGGTAATTTCAAAGTTAACAATAAACAAGAAACGTTTTCAGATGGGTTTAGTTATTTTTGTGATGATTACTTTTTTTAATGATTTTGTGAAAAAGACTATTAATTATGAATTTAATCTTACATTCATTACGAGTGAAAAACAACACAATTAATGATTGTTTGCATAGTTTTGAACCAAAATCACAATCAAATCACATTTAATTCGAAAGAGACGTTCACTTTCCAAATGAAATCAATACTTAACATAAAGAAATTTCATTACTTGTGTTGTAAAAGAACCTGAGGTTTATAGGAAGTAATGTAAAGGAATGTCTGTCTGGCGTTCAATAATAGGACAGTTGTGTCAGATTTCAAGTGAAAACATTATTTGACAAAAATTCCATTATATATGAGTTACAGAATATAATAGGTTTTCATTTAATGTATTTTTTATTCTTCGACCACTCATTCAGATTATGTTTTGAGTACAGAATATTCCGCACAAAAAGTTTTCTATTCTGTTAACTGTTTTGTTGTTACCTCAGCAACGATTGTGAACTTAGATAACGGGTTTTGGACAAAACATGTGTAACTATTTCATTTCAATTCCTACTCCACATTCTTTAAGCACAGAATATATTAGTGTTGGACACGATTTCCAGTTTAATGGTAAAATTATTTTAAAGATCTTTTACTCAACTTTTGCTGCAGTTTTTAAAATTCAATTGAAATGTTTAAATGATTACTAAGTTTCGATTTATTTGACATTTTTCAGAGCGAATACCTTTTTACTCCACTCCTAATTGAATTGTTTTACACCGTTTTCTATATTGAGTTTTCAATTAGTTTAATGGAAATTATTAAATATTTATTTGTTTTATTCAATTTTTATTATACATTTCAATAGAAATGATTAAATTTTAATCAAATTAAGCATGGCACATTTTTCATGATCTTAAAATTTATGGGAAACTCAAAAAACTCTTTGGGTTTAAAATGTGTTTGAAATTGAAATTTGATTTCTATTTCAAATTGAGAACCAAATAGAAAATAGTTTTAAAATACTTATTGATCGTTGAGTCCGATCACGACTTGACGACTGATAACGACTTAATTGAAAATTTTTAACTAAACCTTACATTTGGTCGAAATTCCATATCATTTCACAGTCTGATTGCTTGAAAAACTTTGTTGAACAACAAAACTCTGTTCACATAATCGATGGCTCAGAATAAAAGGAAAAAGCCTTTACTACAGCGTTATCTCTTCGACAAAATTTGAATGAGAGTTTAGTTAACTTTTAAAATCAAATGAATTGGTACTCCATATTAATTTGAATAGAGAATATTCTGGTGCATTTATCTATCAATTAGAGAATAGAAATAATTAATGTTGCTCAAACAATTTAAGTACGATGCCTTAAGATTTAATTGGGAATGAATTTAACTAAAACTAACCTGCTAATATTTGTCAAAAATAATAATTTTTTGTTTTACTTCAATAAGCAAATATTCAAAAATATAATGCATTTCAAAAATTTTACACAATTTTTATCAAAAGCATTTTTCAAGGTTTTTTTTAACCTAGGGAAGTCTCCTTTAAAAGTATGAGACTTTTTGATAAGTTGCTAGAGTAGATAAGTTGTCTTATTTTCAAAACTTTTTCAATTTAATTTGAATAAATTTAATATTTTCATATTGTTCTTGAATAAATAATATTTAATAATTTAAATAATTTAAATAATAGTTGTTGTTTAGTTTAGACTTGCTAAATTTGTTTAAAAAATTGAATCGCTTTTATCAACTTTTCCTAAATTGACCTCTCAGAATCGTAAGATTAATATTTTTGATTTATATTCAAATGTAATGTATAATCGACAAGTTTTGCATGACCATTATTCTTCAGGGAAAAATTTAAAAAGCTAGTAAAAATCAATTGAAATTAAATTTTTGCACAGTTGAAACCAAATTTACCTAAATGCCTATATAAGTTATAATTTAATGCAAATAATTAGGGATGCGAGTGGTGAAACTTTCACTAAACTTTCATGAAAGTTTCACCAAGATTTTCAAAGTTTCACTTTGAGTGAGTTTTGTCAGGTTGCGCTACATATAAGAAAAATTTGAGTTTGGAATGGAGTCATTTTTCAAGATAATGTTTAACAATTTATGAAAAATTCTTAAAAAAGAGAATCCTTTTCGAAAAAATATTACCGAACTCAGGGTAAACTAATCTCTTCTCAAGCAAGAATTTATACCAAAGAAAGGAATAAATTAGCTAATATTAGAGTTGAGAAATTAGTTCAGGTATTTTATAAATAAAAAATATTAAGAACAGGGGTCGCCAAAGAAGGAGTCAACGTACTTGGCCCTATCCTATGGCCCCTAGCTTCTTCCAATTTTGCGATTTCTGATTAAGATTATCGAAGTCTGTCCAAATTCTTCTGCTTCTGAATCTGAAATTGATACTATCCCTGAGCTTTATGTTGAAATAGAAGATCAGTAAGTAATTGTATAATTGTTTAATGACAATGATTTAAATAATTAAAAGTTTCACCTTTTCTGAAACTTTCTCCAAAGTTTCATTGAAATTTTCATCCTGACAAATACATTGTATCTGACAAATTTTAGCTGAAACCAAATATGAAGATTAGAAAGTCAAATTTATAATAGATTTTGAGACATTACATTATTAATCAAAATATTTACAAAAAATGATGAAAATCTATATAATTACTGAAAATACGACTTTCAAACCTTCATTAATCATTAATATATTCATGCTCGACTAAGTCAGATAGTATATATTAAATGACATTTTAAAATAATTAAATTTTCACATTTTTGGCTACTATAGGGGGTATTTGAGTCCGGGCCGCCATAGACTATGAGAATTGCTCTTTGAAATTAACCCTAACTTCTTTAACAAAGGTCCCAACCTAAATCTGCAACTTTGGGTGAAATTAGATTGTGAAAATATCTCAGATTTCAGTGTACTTGGGTTATTCAAATATGAATGAGTCAATTTTGGGGTTTGATAAAGGGTCAGTTATCAATATTTGAAAAATCAACATTATTGTATCAGACTAATCAAATGATTTCTAGGTACTGTTAAGTTTCAAATGTCATGATCATTCTTATAAATTTATCAATCATTTAGAGCAGAGCTGAAAGTAATGCCTTAATTTTCACAAATTATCCATTTTTCTCCACTAATTTGTGAATTGAGAATCATTGTTAATGTTTTATACAAAAATACCCATTTTTGTTAAATATTTTGTGAATAAAGTTTCCCTCGCTCACATAGGATTTTTACAATTTATTTGACTGGTTGAAAGTGAAATAATTTCAGGTTATATTTGCGCATGATATATGTTGAGTTTTAGGCATTTTCGAGGTATTACTTTCAGCTTTGATTTAGAGTATCCATCGGCAACCTTCAAGGCTAGGTGCTTTAAATTAAGAGTACAAAAAATTAAATAAAAGCCAAGTCCTATGGGCTCGATTAAAGGCTGTTGAAAGAGCTGCTTTTGCTCCTGCTATAAAGCCCTAACCTTGGAAATTGCCGATGCATAATTTAAAGGACAAAGAAAGATATTAATCTTGGTCTGACAAAACATCATATAGAATGAAGAGAAACAGAATTTTAGAAATTTGATACTCAAATGATTTTGGGTGTATTTTAATGAATCACTTTTAGTTTTTTGTGTCAGAACAAATTGACAAAATATTGTGCAAAAATGTCCACTAAAAATATTTATTCTATTTTAATTTTTCTAATAATATGTTCAATGAAACAGATTTTAGCACAAGGTTTGTTTATCCTATAAAATATCTGATCATGTTGATTTTCAATAAAATCAGATGAGTCTGAATCAGTGGCCGGTCTTAGGAAAGAGCTGTTTATTAATCGCAATTACGATAAGTATAGTTTTCCAGTCAAAGACCACAACAAAGCCGTTAATGTCAGTTTCATCATGGGATTGATCAAGATCATCGATCTGGTAAATTGAAAGCTGTAAATAGTAAATTCTAAAAATATTTTCACTAGGACATTAAAAGTCAGGTCTTGACTGTCAACGTTAGGTTTCGATTGGTTTGTATTTTGCATTTTAAATAGACTAGCTTATTTTTTATTTATTTTTTGAAGTCTTGGGTGGACGAACACTTAACATGGAATCCCTCTGAATTTGGTGGTCAGAAAACGCTAAAATTGTCGCCGGAACTGCTGTGGAACCCGGACTTGACAATCATCAACGGACCCAACGTTTTTGATTTCGGGAAAGACATTAGGAGTACTATACTTACAATAAGATCTGACGGAAACATAAGAATGGGGACTACAGCTCAGCTCAAGTCATTTTGTCACACTGACCTCACTTACTATCCAAATGACATACAAAGTTGCAGACTATCCATGGAATCGTTCTATGAATACAAATACGTTGACTTCAGGAAGTTTGACGAATTTAACACAACTTTTCTCTGGCAACGCGTTGGACTTAAAAATCCACATTGGAATGTGAACAAGGTCGAAAGTAAGATTATAATTGTCCCTTTTGATTTTATATCAAGGCGTATTATTTAACTGCTCAGGCACAAAGGAAGTACTATCATTTCCAGAGGGAGCGTTTGCCTCACTCAGATTTGTTCTGACCCTTCAAAGGGAACAATCGCTTCTCTATTATTTCGTGAAAACACCGATATTTGTGGCAATAGTTCTGTCATTAGTTATGATGACTTATCCGCCCAACTCTGTCAAGAGATTCAAATTGAGTGTTCTCTCCCTTTCCATCTTATTTCTGGTCCTTCTTTTCATAGCTAACAGAATCGGATTCGTTGGTAACAAAGGAATTCCTCGAATCGGTATTTAATTCATTAAATCGAAAGTTTAACTTATTTTGAATTTTGAATTCAGTAATAAAGACTTCGATTACAGTCGTATTCATCGCAGTTCTCATATTCTGTTCAATGTTATTGAATCTACTGCTCAATAGCACCGGACCTATCCCTGAACTCATATCGACTGTGATTAAGAACCCCCTCATGAAGTTTATTGGTGTCGGAGAGTATTTAATTGATTTGACGATCAGAGAGGGAACAGAGAGTCGCATAACTATTGCTGTTCCAAACAAAACATTAACCGAAAATCAAAATCAATGGATTCTATTAACTCTACTTTTGGACAAAATAATCTTGTTCATATATTTTTTGTTTCTTATTTCAGTTTATACTTAATTTCATTGAAATTGAGACAATTGTATGGATCTATTATCAAATAAAATCAAGTTTAATTTCAGATCTCTTTATTAGAATAATAAAGTTTCTAACAAATGATTTGTTAATTGAAATTTAATTAAATTAAAATTTATAGTATAATATTGGGTGTGTTTTATAAAAATTAACATTTTTTTGTTCGTTTTCAGAATTTTCAAGTCCTAGGCTGGTTATTCAGAATTTATAATTTATAGGGGTGGACTAACCACCATTTAGTCCATCCCTGTAATAAAATAAATCTACTGTATAGCAGAGATGGTCAGTCAAAAATTTTAAGGGGGTATAGGAAGGAATATTTTTCCAAAATCGATAGGGATAAATTTGGCATTTTTCAGAAGCCAAAATCGACCGGAAACGGCCATTTTTCTCTAAAATAATCTCATTTTGACGATTTTAAGCGCAAATTAGCTTGATTAGGCTATAATTAAATTATTTTGAAAGTTTGAAGCTTCAATTCCTTAAAATAAATAACAAAATAGCGGATTTTCCGGCATTTGCAAAAATGTCTGAATTTTTGCAATTACAATTACAGGGGAACGAAAAACAGCCCCTTTTGGCCATCTCTGAAGTATAGCTATTTATGATTTGACAGAAACATTCGAAATTCATTATTCAAGTAATAGTGGGAGTAATTCATAACAATAATTGAAAGCCAATATATAAAAAGCTTTTAAATCGGATTAATTGATTTTTTCTGTGAAAATGTTTCTAATTCAATATCTTTTGTCATTTGTGGTAGTTATAAGTTTTGGTCGACAGCCATTTGCCCAAGGTTAAGGAACTTGTTTAGCATTGCTCGATTATTTAATGTTTGCATTTTAGATGAGTCTTCATCAGTGAAAGGTTTGCGGAAAGAGCTGTTAGTTAATCGCAATTACGATAAGTATACGTTTCCGGTTAAGAACCACAACAAAACTGTTTATGTCAGCATTCGAATCAAATTTCTCAGAATTATAGATCTAGTAAACTATCATGGTAATTGCAAATATATATTACAATGTATTTCGTTTTAGGATATTAAGAGCCAGATTCTAACTCTTAATGGTTATTTTAAAATGGTTTGTAAATATTTTTTATCAAGCTTATTAATATTGAGTAAAGAATACATTTTATTGAACGTGAAGTATTGGTCAGACGAACACTTATCTTGGAATCCATCAGAATTTGGTGGTCAGACACAAATTGTCGTCCCATCAGATTTGATTTGGAAGCCCGACATAACTGTCACTAACGGACCAAACGCTTATGGATTTGACAGAAATGCCACAAAATTATCTCTTTGGCTAAACTCTGACGGAACAATAGAATATGATCGGGCCGTCCTGTTCAAGTCATACTGTGAAACTGACCTCACTTACTATCCTGATGACACCCAAAAATGTAAAATAAGTCTGGAATCGTATTATGACATGAAATACGTTGACATGAAGACATTGGAGCACTGGAACACCACTTCTTTCGTTACTCCAGGCTTTCGCTTTGAAAACCCGAACTGGAAGCTCACCTCTATTGAAAGTACGTTCACCAAGAACACAAGACATTGATTTCATTTTACTTTGAATAATGGTTTCTATAAATTAAAGATTACAAAGTTGTTATGGAGTATACATATGGGCCAAATCCGGGAACATTTGCTCGAATTCATTTTTATCTGACTCTTCAGAGAAGACAATCACTTCTATACTATTTCATCAAAACACCGATATTTGTAGCAATAGTTGTGTCAATAGTTATGATGACCTATCCGTCCAACTCTATCAAGAGATTCAAATTGAGTGCTGTCTCCCTTTCCATCCTATTTCTAGTCCTTCTCTTTACAGTTAACAGAATCGGTTTCGTTGGCAACAAAGGAATTCCTCAAATCGGTACTCAATTCACTAATTTTCAAGTTTTATTAATTTTCTTACTTGAATTCAGTTTCAAAGACCTCGATTACAATCGTATACATTGCAGTTCTCATATTCTGCTCGACACTATTGAATCTGATGATCAACAATAAGGGTTCACTACCTTACACATTATCAGTTGTTTTAAGTCATCCAATCATGAAATTGATTGGATTCGGCCATTATTTGGTGGAACTGACCGTCAAAGAGGGCACAGAAAGTGGAATAGAAATCGCTGTTCGCAACAAAACTTTAAATCAAAATCAAAAACAATGGATTTTATTGTCTTTACTGATCGATAGACTTATATTCATTGCTTATATTCTGTTCATTCTGTCAATTCTGTCAATTTATTAAAAATCAAGTTCTTATGTACTTAAAACTTAAAGTTAAACGTTAACCTATAGTTAACCAATAGTAGTTATACACTCTATCTTCGGTTTAACCATTTGTGCAAGATTTTCTCTTATGTCCAAAGTTCTCTTAAATCCTGGTAATTTAATATTAGACTGAAGCTATCTGTATTTGAGTCCCGAAGCTGTTCACATATGGGAGGTTTAAGTGTATCTCTTAAACGGCCATTTTCTTAATTCACTACTCTTAAACCGAGGATAGACTGTATTTTCATAGAGACTGATATCCAATGAAAAGAGGCCATAAACTTGAATTTCAAATCAGTCATTTTTTTTAATTTCTCAGCAAATATCTAATCAATTGATAACTAGTAATATTTTAATACTGGGTATAATAAATGACAAGAATAATTTATTCAAACACAATTATAGGCTACTTAAAAATTCATGTGCGCATGGTTAAGGGAAAATTCCAAGGAAAAAAATTCAATTCGCTGAAAAAGATCTTAATTTTTCATAATTAAAAAACTTGATAAAAGAAAGTTCAATAAAATCATTAGCACCGGTATGTAAAATGCCATACAGACGGCACAACCTCACAGAGTCTGCGCCCACAACAATACTGATTGTCACAATCATCGTAACACTCAAACCTATAAACATTAACATACACGGTTGAAATTTGCTTAAAATTCATGTTATCCTATATCATTTTGAGATTTTCAAATTATTTAAACTTAATTATAAAGAATTTATTTTAAAAACTGGTATCTAGCAAAAATTTTAATATAATAGAAGATTTTATGGGATTTTTCTAATTATCTCAACGCCTACAATACGTAACGTTGTCTAAGGATTGTCGACAACATTCTGTGCCTGAAGTCTAGAATTTTCGGTGTTTTCTACAGAAAAGTGTTTTCCCATTGAATTGTATTGAAG
>JAQIWP010000579.1:0-23212 GCA_034695525.1 Euzetes globulus
CTCTCTCTCTCTCTCTCTCTCTCTCCCCTCTTTCTTTTTTTCTTTCTTTTTCTTTCTTTTTCTTTCTTTTATCTCTTGCACACAAAGACACATGATAAGATGATCATGGTCATTTATAAAAAAGCTAAATAAGTTGAAAATAAGAGATATCCCTTGTGGTTTTATCTATTCACTTATTTCTATTATAAGCAATAATTTTACTTCTATTCAATATTTTGCACAAATATATACGAAAAATATGAGATTTATTTAGAAGATTAACAAATCGGTTAATCAATTGATTGAATGGTTAGGCACTAAATCGGCACAAATTGGAAGACTTGTGTCGACCTCTAGTGCTCACAAACAGTAATCGATTCCTATTTTTGTTTATATTATTTGTTTTTAAATAGTTTTAAAATATTGTTTAAATTGAATTACGATTATATCGATTGAAGTGATCGCCAAAGAAGTACTCATAAGATGAGCCACTCTTTAGTCCAATCGTTGGTACGTTTGGCTAATTTGACGTTCAGTGTTAACAAACATATATCAGAAGATTTATTCAAAGAGTCATTAAATAAACTGAAGATATTGTTATCACAAATCAATTACAAAGACATTAATCTGAATAAAGAGCTGATGAGTGAATCCATGTTAAGTCGGTTACGGTCTCGAAGGCCTGCCGTCACTTATGTCCACATTTGTGAGACGTCTGACTTCCAAATGTGTTTGTTTGGTCTTCGACAGAGTAAGACCCGAATACCTCTTCATAATCACCCGGATATGTATGGACTGATAAAAG
The DNA here is from genome assembly GCA_034695525.1 of Euzetes globulus. Classification (NCBI taxonomy): domain Eukaryota; kingdom Metazoa; phylum Arthropoda; class Arachnida; order Sarcoptiformes; family Euzetidae; genus Euzetes; species Euzetes globulus. The sequence continues at coordinate 785 of JAQIWP010000579.1, forward strand.
TGTTGTTCGGAACCGTTTCTATCTCTAACTATACGGCGCTTCCAATCGAAGGTCACTACGTTTTGCCCAACGAAGTGGCAAAAAGAGTTGATCGATGGCGTCGACAGTTCTTAAGTAATCATTCAATTCCTCAGTTATTTTTGATTTCATAAAAAAATTCTAAATCAGTTCCGACTCTATTCAATGGCAACACAACCATTGACAGTAAATCTAAAGATGTTTGTCTTCTAACACCCGATGACCGCAATTATCATGAATTGATATCAGTGGAGGGACCGGCAGTTATTCTGGACGTATTGGGACCACCATATAAAGAAGAGCGCGAATGCCATTACTTTGAAGTAATCGCCACTGTATTCGACAGTCGGTTAGAGCGGGACATCACTTGGCTCTTGGAATTGGAAGAACCTCCTCCTGACTACCACTGCGATTCGCTCCCATATATTGGACCCAAATTTCAATTGACTTAATATATTATTTCTATTTTCCAATTATGTACTGCCCTTCGGTTCCACATTCACATTATTTAAATGAATAGACACTAAATAATTAAAACTTTTACTTAAAAATAGTTCCAATTTCTGTGATTCAAGTTTTTAATATTGAAATTAATTTAGTATTGAAATAGAGTTCATTTTAAAAATATTTTAATACTGTTTTAAGTAAAATAACAAATAATGCATTCAATTATAAATTGAATTTAATTAAAATTGATTTTTTCAAAATTAGAATAAGTGCTGGAAATGAGTAAATTTGTCAAATAGTTTGAGTTAAGGGTTTATTTTGAAGACCTTTTGAACGGTGCGAATGGGATTTTCATTAAATTGTATTATTGTTGGCAATGTCTTGAAGTGAACACTTGTCTGTCAACAGGTAAACAGTTTCCCGAACTTCCAGCTTTTGTTTCATATGTTTCTGATAAAGTTGTAAATGTTCAGGCAATGAACTATCAACTCTCTCAATTTCACAGAATTCACCTAGGGTAAAAAGCAATTTTAGAATCTTTAAATTTTTAAAATGATAGCATTTCAAATATAGATCAAACATGAATGTCAAGAATAATTAACCAAGTTTATTTATATTGAGCCAGTTCTGAATTATGAAAAGTATTGAAGAAATGGTTGTGTGAGAAATAGCACATTCTTTTCAATGTAGTCCTGTTTATATGTTTTCATTTTAATTTTGCGAATTATACGAACCAAACATTTGATGGACTCGTTTCTCACTGACACTAAAAGGCGGTCCTTTGAATAATTGATTATCGAACTCCAGTACCAAAAGAAGATAACGAAAGCCCGGCGCCAATAACTTCTTCATAGTTCTGGCGTAGAGGACCTGCTCTTCGTAGGTAATGGTTCCGAAGCTACCTCTGTCCCAAACGACATCAATGCTTGAATTCAGTGAAGCACTTATTGTTCGAATCAATTATAAATTACTCATTAGTTTTATTAAACTTCAATTCAAAACTCCTATAAATACCAGTCGAGAGTCAAAAAGTTTGTTTGAATTATTTTGAGTTTCCGGTCGACAGTCTATTTGTCAATAAATTTAATTAAATTCTTGAAAAGAATATCAAACGATTGTTTACTTCAAAAACTTTTCCTTCATTTGCATCACTCAATTGAGAGCTGACGACCGGTAAGTTATTTGACTTGAAAAAGTCGTTGATTGCCTGATCAGCGCACTCGACCCCAATGACTTGATGACCCTGCTCCCAAAACCTGATCCAAAGTTATCCAAATATTTGATCGGACAAAATAAGGAAAAAATATATCATTTTGTCTTTTATTCTAATATTAACTTTTCAACTGTTCAAAGAACTGTCATTTCAATTAGACTTATCCGATAGTAATAGACTAAGTTAATAAACATGTAGTGAATTTAAAATTATAAACAAATTGCAGATAATCATTTAAATTTATCTAATTTTCAATCGAATATTAACTCAAATATAAATCTAATGAACTTAAAAATCTATAATAAACTTTAAACTACGAAATAATTATTATAAGTTATTAAAAAAATTGAAAATTAGTAGATTTTTCGCAATTAAGGCAATTAAGTAAAGAATTTTAGTATTGAATTATTTACGATATTCTGAATATTGAAATTTAAAAGTTTAAAATTGAAGTAGTCTAGAGAAATTAATATTTGATTATTGATAGTATCAATTGGATTCGATTTGTTTCTCTTTGATTCAACTCTATAAATAGTTAGCATTGATGTTTTAAGATGATCTATTTTCTTCGATTAACATTTAAATTATTATTAAACTAATTCATAAAACCTGGATGCAAACAAGATTTACAAGAGTTTTTAAGAAAGAAACTTTGAATTCAGACCATTTCATGTCAACATTTTTGCCACAGAGAGGGAATAACATTCTTCGTTTGATGTCATCGTTTTCAGTGCCAACCAATAAATCGTTAAATTTGACCAAAACTCTGGCGATTTTATATTCGATAAAACTGTAAAAATAAAGAAACTCTTACGGATGGCGGTGGTTGAGATGCCAGGCCGTGTCCCGAACTGACCACAATTTCTTCCATAAATCTAAATATTTGTCGGCTTCTCTTTTTTCGATGGAAGACTGGTTCAGTGTATTCGACATTTCAGACAAACTTTGCTTCAATACTTGGATTTCAATTGACTTTTCTGATTGTCTCTAATAAAACTGAATCAAAACCATTGAATATATAGCCTCTAACTTTTTTAGCCATCATTCTGATCAAATTTTTATGTCAAGTTTTCCTTAAGTTAACCCTGAACCTAATCATAGACGAGACTATCAATGATTTTGTTAATTTGCTTCAACAAAAGATTTGCTCAATTTTCGAGCAAAAATAATCCCTGAACTGTCTGTCCTGTCTCAATCTAATAATAGAAAGTAGGCAAAGGACAGTTGAAAAATTAGACTTTTTAAAAGTACAAATCTGAAAGAAGTTGTAAAAAATTCACTAGAACGAAATTATATTACAGGACAATGAAAAAATAATTAAACTAGTTTATTCAAAATAATTAAATCCGAGATTACAATATATGGAAAAACAAGACTTGTTTTGTTAATAAAATTTTAGTACGAAATGAAAGGACAGTTTATGTCCTTGATTTAAGTTTTGGCTTATATTGAATAATGTTGGCACAGGACAGTCGAGATGCAGACAACTCCTCGTTGTGGACAACAACAGATTTATTGATTATACTATTGGGTCCACAAAGTGGCAGAAAGACATCAGTAAAGAAATACTTCCCGATATCGAGTTCGCCCTCATCTGTCACTTTATACGGAGGAATGTCTATAAAACCCAATTTAGATGATGTGTCTCCCAATTCACACCTGAGTGGTGTTGTTTGACTGCAATCCCGTTCGTAAACACAATTTTTCGATACATTGTATGGATTGAAGTGATCGCCGGCAGGACTGCACTCAGTTGTGCTCCAATTCATATTACCTATAATTTATAGTCCAAAGTTAACAAATACCAAGATTAAACAAATTTCTAACCAACTCTCAAAATATACCTGGAGTGATAGAGTTGAGATGTATGTGCCAGGGATGGTTGGATGTCTTAGTGGCGTTGTCGTCTCCCGGCTTCGATATTTCGATGTAAACATAAGTATCTGAACTGCAATTGTTTGACGACTGACGGAAAATGAACTGACCCTGAATTGGGTGATCAAACGTTGCAAAAGCTGTGGTCATATTGGCTTCATCGAGTTCAATGTTAGAACAGCCTATTGTTGTACCCTCTGGACTATAGAAGACCATAGCTCTGCCAACAACAGAGTCGCGGCCGAAAAGGGGTAAATTAAAGTCAGTTATAGTCAATACTTCAGAGTTCTTATCGGCTAAATTGCCGTATTTGCCACTCAAGTCGCCCACAGCGTATTGATCAGTAGTTCCCTGTCCTTCAGCTGGAACTGAGTCAGGATCAATATTACGTGGATTGAAAATAATGCTGTGAATGTTTGGACATTCTTTGCTCGTTAAGTCTTTACTCCTAATAATTTTGGGCAATTCATCGATTCCATAGCTGTAAGCAGTTCTGAACAGTTCTATATTGATGTCAACTATTGTGGGGTCGAGAGGTGTTTCTTGAGTCAAGTCTACTGAGCCCTTAAGCATCGGGTAATTGAATTTAGCCGAAGCCATTCGCGGCCAAATGCGTTGAAGAGCAGCACAACTCAGGATTTTTCCTGAGTTTTCATCAGAATATATTATTAAGTAAATAACTGGAACCAAATCGAGAGACAGAATGTTCGGGACATTTTTAAATGTCTTCGCCTCAATAGTAAAGGGATTTGAACCTATATTAATCGTTCCAGGAGTCAACTGAAATAACACAAAACTTGATTCTTAAATCTGCTTAAATGTATAACCATTGTTAACAAACCATATCATTGAAAAAGGGTCGACCTAAAAATGAGTCGCACTTGTTGTTTTCATGTTCAACTCTAGCGTCTTCAGTGGAATCTGCTTCCAGACCTGCCATTAAAGTCCATTTGTTTGCTGAAGACTTCCTAATGTGAGTCGAATAGGAAAGACTTCCAATAAGACCCGTAATATTATTGCATTGAACCAAATAAACAGAGCCCTCGATAGGAGAGTGAAATTTCACTTCATATGTCTTTTTGGATCCAAACGGTAGTATTAAAGCACAGGAAATGGAACCACTTTTGTTACTCTTAAGTACAAGAGTTCTACCGATTAAAGTGTTTTCTCCATTAATTGACTTTAATTTGGCTGAAAAAATATTTTCGCGTCCGATCTCTAACGGTCCAAATGAAGAAGTTAAATCCAAAGCCATCGACGATGTGCTCATCATTGGACAGGAGTGTTCTGCGGGAGGTCCAGTTGAACTATCAACTTTCCAATCATATGACTCTTTATTGGAGGGCCCCATAATGTTTGCCCGAATAGATGTGATTCCATTGTTCTCAACAAACAACACATATCCTCGCAATCCATTTGATTGCAAGTTAGCGATCAAACTCTGAGAAAAATCCAAGACATTTGTCGACGACTGACTCGACGGCAGCCGTTGACCGATCACTGGATAAACAAAGATATGGATACAAATTTGAATATTAATGAATGGTCTAATTTTAATTTTTTTTTCGCACAAACATTGTGTTAATCAGGTTATAATTGAGCTAAATTCCTTGCTCAATTTACAGACTTTATCGAAATTATAAAAATTATGATAAGAAAATAATTGCAAAAAATTTTTGTTTTGTCATTCAATGCGTTTAATCTTATTTAATTGAATTAATCAAAGTTGATCTCAATTTTATATTGTGCAAGCTTAATTTAATTATATTTTGTTACAATTTTGGAGGACTAGGATATGAATTCAACTTAATTTACTATTTATGAGTTTGAAGGAGTGACAGAATAATAAGCTAGTTCAATCTTAATTGTAAATCAAATATATACTTATAAATTATTCAAAATATTAATCTTGGTTTTCCCACAATTTCAGTAATTACAAACCATTCTGAGAAAGTTTAGCTCAATTTTATTTCTTCCTAAGATCTAAAAAGGATTCAAAGATACGGAAATGAAAATTAAATTCTTTATTTTTTATTTTTATTTATTTATTTTTATTATTATTTATAAAGTTCTGACTTTGAGTTTAACCGAGGAAAAAAATTGAATCCTTAGCTGACTCTGAAAATTGTGATCTATTTTGAAGATAAACTTTTGTTTTTATGGCCAAAACTTCAATTATGGGCTCAAATCGTGTAAATGTATTCGATATTTTCAAATATTGAAATTCACGACTGATATTAAGTGATTTGAGATAACAAACAGAAAAATTAAAAATTACAGCATTTTAATCATTGAAATGATCAGAAAATGTTTGATTTCTCGATTCTGACCTCTTTTTCTTATATCTTTTTCTTGGATTAATTTCAATAATAAACTCAATTTCCCGAAGTATTGTATTGAAAAAAATAAGACTTTTCTTGCAAAACATTGAGAAAATTAAATTTATAAATCAGAAAAGTCGACAAGATATTTTAAAAATTTAGAAAACTATGATTTATAAAGTTAAAAAAACTGTGATAATTGAATAATAGACTCACCAGTGGCCAAAAGTAGGCAAAGCGCTAATATTGAGCCCAAAGTTGTGGATAACATGATTGCGTCCCAATTCAAAAAACTGGTCGAACCAAAAAATTTTCGATCTTTGAATCAATATTCAGGTCTTGTTCTGAGGTGTGTTCACAAATGATTTATTAATAAATTCTCATTTTATGAGTCGAACCAAAACTAATACATTTGGAAACAATATATGACTTCGATTTGTTGTGAATCCGATTCTGTGCTCTTAAGCAATGAATTCAGTCTTGAGTTGTGTTGATATGAAAATGAGTTTTGCTCTGATGTAAAGCAGAAGCGAATAGCAAAACAGGAAACAATTATTCAGTTAATTAAACTATTTTTAAACCGCGAGTAAAAAGAACCCACATATATATCAAGCACATAATAAATTATAGTGAGATTCGACGGCCTTTCCTATGTCCAGAGCTTTTACATAATACCTGTGAACAGAACAGAACAATTTATTGCACATAATTTCATTGCTTTCGAAATACTGGTTAAAAAAAGAAAAGGCATTTGAATTGTGTTTACAAATAACTTCTCTGAGAATTTTTATTCATTTAATTGGGTCTTTCGATTATTTAGAATACCAGTGACTCACTTCACTTCAAACAGCGCTCACCTTAAGCTCAGCACAAAAGCCTTTCTTTCTTTTTTATTTAAACCGATTTATTCAACCAATCAAATTATTTTTCAACTTTTTTTTAAAACTCTTTTAATATCGAAAATAATTGCTGAAAGATTATATTTTGATATTCCCCATATGGGGGATGGAGAAAATATGTTTGATGTTCTTGTTAAAATTAGAAATTCATTTAAATCACAAATGAGAAACTTTGTCATGCTCAACCATTTCTCAGCCATTCCTTAACCATTAAATTGATGAATAAATGGTTAAAATAAAAATAAAAATAATGAATAAATGATATCTTAGAAAACAAACTTCATAAGTTGTAAATTTAAACTGTAGTTCATTTAGTTTAATGCAGTTTCAAATAATTTCAATCAATGGAAGTTTAACAACTCTTAGACGGGTTAATTTAATGGAATAATTAGCATTAATGGCAGCAAACATTATTCCAGTATTTATTTAAATAATAGTCGTCTAGTAATTGATGTGGAAAAAGGTTAGCCTTCAAAATGACAAAAGACTACTAATTTTCAATAATAACCTTCGGTTCATATTTCAATCAAGTCTTTAAAAATTAACAAAGAAGGGTGTCTTTTCACCCCCCCCCCCCTTGCAACCAAAATAACTATTAACAAATCAATAGAGCTTATTGACCTGAACAAAAAATTTAAATTTTGCAATCCAAGTTATTTGACTAGGGGATCTTAAAGTGGAAAGTTGAGATAATCAAAAGAGACAATTGAAATGTTATCTCTGACTAAATGAAGCATACTGAATCGATTGATGAAGCTTAGAAACTTGTATCCTCAATAGTGGTGACGTTTTGACAATTTGAAAATATTTAGAAAAATTAAACTCAATTTTCAGATTTTTTTTTTTGTAAAAATGATAAATTAACATGCTGATATTTTACTTTTAAAGTATAAATAAGTTAAAAGAATTAAGTAAAATTTCTTCAAAAATTGAATTAGAGTTTTCTGATGCTAATTATTGTTTTTCGTAAAAAATGATAATTCATCATAATAATATTTTATTATCCAGGGAATCATTAGTTGTATAATTGAAGGACCAATGGTTGCCATTATTGATGTATGTGTTTTGTGTCAATCAATTGCCTTCCATTGACTGACACACACACACACACACACATCAATAATGGCAACTATTGGTCCCCTAAATTATGAATCTAATAATTCCTTCGACAATAATAGGATCTATGGCATAAATAATCAAAAATTAAAAACATGAAGACTTTTAGACCAAAATCACGGTGTCTTAAAGTTTATTTATTTTAAAGATGTTATTATCACATTCGAATTTGTCAGAAAACATGAATCATCTTGTTCAAAGTAATAATTAGGTATAATTTGACTTTCATAACTTTGACCCCTAGCAAAAAACTTTTGGGCATAGGATAATAATTTTAACATTTTTATATTACACTTCATTGATTTTATTAATTTATTAATATATATTTGGGTTGCAAGTGCAAGTGGGCGGCAGTAGGGCTGACGGACAAACATTCTTCTTAGTGAATAATTTATTAAAAAATCTTTAAAAACAAAGATCACTACAATAGACAATCAATTATCAAATACATTAATTGTATTCGATTTAATTGGTGTCCGAAATATTAAAAGTGCTTTCGACGAAAAATGATAAACTGCCAAGTTTGAAGTGTGAAATACAATTTCTTTATTCTATAATAATTTAGTGAAATTGAATGTTCGATGAGATCATTAAATGTTTTACTTTTAAAACTAAAAGATCTGAAAAACTGAAGACTTTTACTGAATATAAATACGTTTTTGTGTGAATATTAATTAAATATAATTAAATGCAAATTAATGTTTGAGAGATTTTATCGAATATGTTCTCAAACTCTTCGTTTGTGTTGTCTGTCGAAGTCATAAATAGAGTCTTTTCTTAAGCCATTCCTTTGAAGGAGTCTTTCAAATAAATTGATGTAATCGCTATATTTGGGCAGTTCTTCAAATTTGAGTTCTTTCACTGAATTTAAGTAAACGGCGAACTCTTTGGGCAAATCTGCGCACAACTGTTCCGGTTTAGTCCTTTGCTTAACTTTAGCGATTTGTCTGTACTTTTCTTTGGTTGAATCAGCCTTGAGCCCCATCCAGGGCAATTCTCCCTTAATAAAATAGACTAACATATATCCGATGGCCTCCATGTCATCTCTACGGCTGACTTCACAGCCCATATGGTTATTTATACTCATGTACCGAACGGTCCCTGTTACACCTTTGCCCTCAATAAATGGAATGTGATTTCCGTTTTCATCGAGATACTCTTTAGAGAGACCCAAATCGATTATATGGACGACATTATATTTATCAGTTCCCGACTGTCCGAATAGAAAGTTCTCTGGTTTAGTGTCTCTATAGATGAGTCCTTTGCCATGAAAATAGTTGAAGATATCCATCAATTGAATGGCCAACAGTACTGTTGTCTTTAAACTGAATTTGGAGTTACATTTCTCGTGTACTTTTTCCAAACTGGGCCCCAGTAAGTCCATAACCAGTGCACTCCAAGGCCCGCACTGACCGAAGTAATGTATCCTGGGAATTCCTTTCTGTTGTCCCTGTCCATCAGCTTTGAGTTTTCGGAAAAAGGTGAACTCGAAACACAACTGAGGCTTATCTATGTCTCTCTTTTCCATTTTTATGGCCACTTCTTCACCTGTTTGAATATTTTTGCCTAGATAAAGTCGTCCAAAGGAGCCGCCAGCAATAAATCTGCCAATTATGAATCTTTTACCCAGCTTTAGGCCTTCAGGATTATCAATGGTAGTGTTATTCGCCATTATTTCAAAACTTCTTCGATTTTTCGTTTAGTTTTTAATTTTTTAAATGTTTGTCAAATAGTTATAATTAACGGCTTTTTAAGTGCTTTTCAATTTCTGCGCGTTAATTCAACTTATGTTTTATAAATAACAATTATTACAAAAATATCCATTCAATTTGTAGACCCAATGTATTTTTTTTTAATCCTAAATCCAGAATCGCTAAGAAGCTAACAAATAGAGGGCAGTCGTTGTTATACAGAGGAAAACATTTTCTATTCATCCTTAAAATACATAAAAATGTCAGAGTTGGTCAAAGGGGTGAATTTTTCAAATAACCCATAAGCTCCTTCCTTTCGAGGTTGTCCAGCGGCAATTTTTTTCTCTAGAAGTTAATAATTTAGCTCATTAACGATTATAATTCGATTACTATTCTAGGCAAACTATTATTTAAAAATAATTTGTGTAATAATAGAATTGATTGAAATGTTAAAGAAACTCAAATTAAACTTCACTCAGATTTCACACAAAAGTTATTCATAAAATGAAAATCGAAAGAAGAGACTCATTTATTTTGTCTCATATCGTTATAATAAAAACTGAAAAAAGGTTGTGTTTATTGAAAATTGAAAAAATGAAACTATAGAGCAGTTATGAGACATAAATTTGAAATTTTTGCCAATAAGAGAGAGAATTTAAAGGCACTCCTGAGAAATCTACTCAGCCATCAAATAAGCAATAAATAAGTGCACTTTCTCTCATCCTATCAGATAGTTTACTGAAAAGAAAATCAATTTGAGTTTCACTTTAATTTTCATTCATATAGTAAAGAGATGGTCCCATGACATTTTATTATTGTACGAAAACCATGAGACCTGAAAATTGCAAAAATAATAGCTTTTAGGAATGTCTGCAAAATGACAAAGGATTGGCTAACACTTTAATAAAACGACATTTCTTTTAATATGCAATCCGATAAAAATTCACTTAAAATGGTATAAAATTCCGTCCAACAGATATTTTCTCCTAATTTTCTAGCAAAGATATTTTTGTTCGTTCATCTATGTTAAGAAAGTTGTCAAGTTAAAAGTAAAAAACAATATACTTTGAATGGATATTGAAATAAACTAGCTTTTCCTTAACTGCTAATTTTCTCGAGAAGATGGGTGTTCTTCATTTAGCAAAAATCATTTTGAAGCAGAGTCAATTTCGCAAATAATTTGGCATTTCTTTTGGTAAACAACCAAAAAGATTTGAATAAAAGACAATTGTTCTGATATAATGTCAATGGGTTTTATTTAAACTGAGTTGAAATACAGTCGATTTTATAATACAAAATGAATTGTTATCTAATAATTTGATCGATTGATTAGACTTTTCTCAAATAAATAATAATTTGATGCTTTGAATACTTTTAGTTATACTTCGAAATGAAAGCAAAACCGTTTTTCTTCATTCATTGATTTCTAATAATTTTCAAATAGTTTGTGTTTCAATGAATGTCTGTACAAATGTGGCGTAAACTAATCAATCAGTCACATAATAGTAGATTAAATTGATTTACAGGAGAAATGTTTAGACATGGAATCAATGTTACCACTCTTTCTATCGTTTATATTATTGATAATTCAAATCTAATTACTCATAAATTTTTAATCTTATTTTTACATTCATTAGTAAATTATTTGTCATTTGTGTTGTAATTATCATCCGATTAATGAAAGTTTGGTTCACAACAGAAAAACGAATGTCAATCATATTTAAGTGGAGATGAGTTTGACATAAGATCACAACAACTCTTTTATTGCACTATAGTTTAAAAACACTATTTATAGTATGAAAAAAAATACAATTAACTGCACTTCACAAGTGTCCAAACAATAAGACCCCTAACTTTGGGGTAATGCCATCGTATGTGTTAAAAATGGATGTTCTTTCTTCAGCCTCTTGTCTGTGAGCTCTTCTCCTTCATCCGAAGACATGTCCTCCTGACCTGAGAGGTCTAAGTTGTTTTGATGTTTCTTTTTAGCCGTGGCCATCTCTGCCGCGTGTCTATCATTCAGTTCAATAGTTTTATTGATAGGCACTCTATTGCACACAAGAGCTCACCTTTTTCTCCATTTGGTTCTTCTGTTTTGAAACCAAACCTATAAATAAATACAAAATTACATAGAACAATAATATCGACAAGATAAGTTCAATTTTGTTGAAAAAATTATTAATAAACTCCAAAATCTAATTATATATTCGTTTTGAGCTAAAAAATAGATAATTTCCAGATTTGCTTTAAACGCAATTTAATTTTAATATATTAATGAAATTGTTTTGCACTAAACAATCATTGATTTTAGTTAAACTTCAATTCTGTTGAAAATATCTCATTTTCTTAACAAAAGAATATGATTTAATACTTTGCGAATTGAAAAAACATTTATATATATATTTCTTAAATATCATAAATGATTTCTTAATGTGACACATCAGCACAGAATCACAGAGGGGGTGAACATATTTTTATATTATAGATATTCTCACTATTAGTTTTGAATTATTCTTTTTTCAATTTAGTTGTGTTTAATCTTGTTTAGACATCAAACAAAATGGTGTGAATCAGAGAAATGTTTAAAACTTTTAATAAAAATCAACACAAACATATATAACTAATGCAAACATTATATAGCCAAAGTTGGCTAGCATGCTCATTTCAGAAAAATACAAAAGCTATTCATTAAAAATGAAGATGTTGTGAAATTAGCGTAAGATCATCTAGTAGTAGCATTATTTCATGCCAAGTAAGGTTTAAAACAATTTAGCTAGATTTTATTTAAGCATATTAGAAAACGGCATCGATATGAGGCTGAAGTTAGTGCCCGAACTTTGCTGACAATAGTGGTCTCAAATCTGACTTGTTTTGGTGTATTGCAACATATTGTAAAAATGATTTCACTACAACTCAAACTAATCTGATTAATCGAATCAATTTGATATTTGTTTTAACACAATTGACCGGAAAAACTCTTAAAATAGACTCTAGCTTTATTCCTACACAAATAACTTTGATCAAATTGGTGTTGGCCTCTAAAATCTATACTTTTCATCTCTTATGACACTCTATTGAAAAGAAAATGCCATTTGAATTATCAATTTGTCAAAAGTGATAAGACTTAAAATAAGTATCCATAAAAAATAGCTATAATTCATAGCGCTCTGAGCTCTGATATTTAAGGCCAATTATTTTAAGTAAAAATGGCAAGGCTAGGATTAACACAATTGAAAAATAATCTAATCATTTGATTCTGATTAAATTTGCTGTGATTGTTTAATCTTTTCATAGAATTAACTTCAAAAAGTGATCAAGCTTCACTGAAGATCTTTCATATAGACATTATTGTTATGTCTGAGTACGCCAAAACTAATTTTGGCAAGGCTTAAATGTGAAAAGCTAAAACAAAAAGTGTAAACTAAAAACATGGACTAGCTTAGGATTTCATATTTTTAAAATCTGGACATTGCACTGAATGCTGCACTGGAGCCAAAAATTTTGGATAATAAGACAATTTGATGTCTGGCCACTCAACTAATATTAAAGGCAAACAATTTGTTCATTTTCTCACAATGATAATAAAAGTTTAATGTTGAAACTAGCAATTTAATTGAATCCAATACGAAATCATTTAGTATAAAAGTTAACTAGCCCCTAGCAATGTTGATTAGCCCCTGACAGCGCATATAATTACAACAATAGGATACGTGAAATTCAGTTGTTTCGATCAAATTTGAGTTTAACTCAAATAATAAATTTATGGAACATATTATTAGAAGATATAATTGAATGAAATATAAGTACAATAAAAGGCAACATTCAATAGTTATGTTATATTAGAATATAATACTAATAATATGTTTACTATTATTGGTTGACATAAAACACTCCAACTATTATTGTCTTCATTTAATCATTTCGTTTCACTTTTTCTCATTCGAGTACATAATAAAAATGATAAAAATCTCGACTGAAATATAAGTCTGGATATAAAGCATCAAAAATAGTGAAAAGTTGACAACAAGTTATCAGAAATATGTAGAGCGCGGGGGCTGTGTTTGGAATCGGAAATAAATATGATTACAATTACATAAACTTATTATTTGCTTTATATCTAACATAAATTATTTGTATTGCTTTCAATGCCTTAAATATGTTTCCAGTAATTGTCAGAAAAAAACTATAAACAAAATGAAAGCAAGGCTTACCTTAACCTGACTTTCGGACATTCCTAAGGCATAGGCCAGTTTTGCTCTTTCAGGACCGGCCAAATACTTTGTTTGCTCAAAGGTCTTTTCGAGGACATAGATCTGGTGTCCTGAGAAGGTGGGTCGGGTGTGTTTCTTCTTTCCATCTTTGTCTATACACGTCTGACTCACTGTTCGTTCAATTATTCCAATTATTTTCTAAATCTATTCCATAGTTTTGAAAAATGAAAGTTAATTACCGGCTCCGGCCAAGCGTTCCCTCCAAAGTGCCTGGTTTTGGACCATACTGGGCCAATACAAATGCCTTCCCGAGAGATCTCCCAAAGAGGCTAACTTATGACTCAGGCCATTAGTAGGACTGAAGTACATTCCTCCGGCCACAGCAGCCGCCCCTAAACCAAATCTGGGCAAAGCACCGGCCAGTGCGTTATTCAAGGCTGTGTTTGACTGCGCGGCTGCAAATGTAGCCGACGGACGACTCAATATGTCATGTATATAATGAGATGTTCCCGAAGCTGCCGATGATGTGGACGACGAACTGATGGCTGATGGAGAAGATGAAGAGGTGGTGGCGGGAATAGATTGCTTCATGTTTGGTGGTGGTGAATTTCTATAATGAGAGTGTGCCGACATTGCCGACTGAGAGACACCGGTGTTGACTTTGAGATCAGCCATAGAATGAAGTGCAGAAAGAGGACCTGCGGACGAACCCAACAGGTGGAAGGCATTCTGGCGAGCAGTGGCCGCTTCGTGCATATTCATGTTGATCATCGACAGCATTTGATTGGATGTCGTATTAGATGTGTTGGCAGAAGAGTTTCCCAATTCAAGCATTTCACTGAATATCTGTCACCAGTGATGAGCACTCATTGGATTTGTGGTAACTTTTAATCCATTTATTGATGAGTGAAAACAAAGCGTTGAAACTAAAAGTTTGTTCAAAGAGTTGTTGTTTGCGGTTAAGCGACAAAATTGAGTTTTTCAAAGACTGGAACAATGATTGTTAGAATAACTGACTATTAGTCTCAGAGTCTATGGACTCTATATTATAGATGACAGACAAATGCTATCAAAGCAGTTATTCACTGACAATCCCATAAATGAGTGCTCCGGAAGCCAACATAGGGTATGCTTGGGCTGTGAGCGTATGCTCCACCTCTTCATTTGTGAATAACACCCTCCTAAATTTCAGTGACTCTCATCATTGACTGTGAGCTGAGCGCAACTCTTAACAGAATATCTCGAAAGTGACGCAAACTCATTGACCAAAAGCTCGAAATTGTGATACAATTATATTAGTAAAGACAACATGGATGACATTACTGCCGGCAACACCACTAAAGATGCCGAATCACTGGCACTGACTGCACTGAGGGCAGGCATTGGCAAGTATTGCAATAAAAAACTATAATCAACACTCCTATAATAAATCAAAGTCGAGCTTTAATTTATACTTTTTTACACCACTTTTGGCCACTTTTATATTTAAGACACGAAATGCAATCCAACTGTTGTCACAGTTAGCGCTCCTCTGGAACATGACTTTAACCGACACCTCATATAACTCAAGATTTCGGGCACTTTCTATCAGAGAACTGGTAATGAGAGCAAAGCACAGGCGAGGACTGAGCTCTGCGCTGATCGATATCCTTAGACAAGATTAACAGCAAACTGATCGGTAAGTGCTATGAATTGACTTCTTTTCTATCAAAGTTATCATAAAACAGATGAATAGTTTGGATGAGGAATATTGTGAAAGATGTGAATATTGGGGTATTTTCACACCGTTCTGGTCATTAGCCTATTATGTTATAAATGTTATTCTGAAAGATGAGCTAAACTGTGAACATTGGTTCACAATATATGCTATGTTTGCTCGCATTCATATGAACGCTGCAAATGCTATTAATGTTCGCTCTGGGAAAAGGTGCTGCCGTTGATGGGTTGGCATTTTTATGTGGGCCCAGTCAGCCGTGCAATAATCACTTTAACACATGCAAAACCTTTTGCCAGTATTTAAAGCCTATTAAATAGGGAATATCCGTCACAAAACTATTGGAGGGGACATACAAAAGATCAACTGTTTGCAGTGTTGGCCACTTTTGCTCGATTGTCACCAATGCCATAGCCATCATCTATTGCCTGTTGATATTTCAAGACCAACACTATTGTTAAATTGAAGTCAACGTATATTTTATAAGCTGGAGCTCATGCATAAACCATAGCTTTTATTATCTAAGTTTTGCATTCATTTCCAACAAAATCATTGCTCCAAACGATTGTCTGACTTAACATTCAATGTGTTATTGATAGCAAACGTTCTCTCAATAACAGAAGCATATATTGACCAAGATTGCCATATATTGCCATATATGACCAAATACAGCAATATATTGCTATTTGTTAGCAATTGGTTCACTTATATTCAAATAGACATAGGATGTTGAATGTGGCGCAGCATATATGGCATTAGAGTGATGGCAATGGTGTCAATCTACTTAATTTTATAGCCTAATTATATTTGACGAGTTATAAAGTCATCAAATATATTGCTCAGCGCTCCTAATATTTAACTTATTTATATGAGTGTGTATTATAGACATTTAATTGATGTTATTATACACGACTCAAACGCACACAAATTGCGCGACTGTTTACTCCAAAAGGCTCTCCTCTATTGCTCTTCTCATCTAATAATTATAAAACTTTATATTTAATATATAGTTAGCGGCGAATATATTTATGCGACCAATAAATAATTCATAGAATCCACTTATTCTCTCTTCTGCTTAATTAAAAACCGCTACACTTTCACAAACAAATTATTTTTATCACATAAAAACATCTCTCTCTTTCCCTCCCTCTCTTTCTCTCTCCCTCTCACTCTCCTCGAAAAATTACTTTTTAGACAAATGATTGCAAATATATTGAGTGATGGAATAAAAAAAGCATTGAAAAATATAACATTATATTAGCATGTGAGTTTATAAAGTTTTATAATCAGAATAAAATAGATTAATCGAATTTATTTATTAGAAGCTTATAATGAGAATAACCATATAATAACCAGATTTTTATTTCGTCTCTAAATAATGCAAAGAATGTTATAATCAATTGAAGGCAGAGCTCTGATTGACATTTGCAGTTCTGGTGACCTCTCAATTGTGTTGTGTTAATGTTTTTGACAAAATCGCCGATACATCAAAAGTGAATCAAACATCGAGAGAACGCTTCTCTGTTGACAACTATTTTACAATTTTATCATTTCTTAAGTGCATTAAAAAGAAACGAAACGATTCTGTTTCGCGAAAATATTAGCGTTAACTGCATTTCATAGCATTATATTGAGTTTGTTCTCATATAAAAGACATGTTGTGTCAAAAATAAGCGAATTGCAGTCTATCTATGCGCTGCCTTTCACTTTTAGCTTCTCATACTTTTAAAGCTCTCACTTTTAACTGAGAGTCGGGGCTATCCCTCAATCGACACTTAAAGAACACTATCTATAAGTGAGACAAACTATCTTTTTTAGGGTCATCGCTGAGGAACAGCACATTAATCATTCATTTTACGACATAATGCTATCATTCATTGCTTTTTAGTTTTCAAATAAGAATCATTTGAATTCATTTCTCTTTGCAGTTGTTATTCAATTTTCACAGCAAACAAATTGAATCAAATCTGAACTTTTGAATAAAAGTCGAGAGTATTTCACTATTTAATTATAAAGCATTGAATGTATCGTTTGAGCGGATAATATACTTGACGTTAATATCCAAATGCGTTTCGTTCAGTCGATAGATATGTTAGTCGAGACAAACGCCAAAATGTTCCTAAAATCAAATTAAATTATAGCCAGGCTTTTGTCGGCTGTAATGTAACTGCACTGTGTCAGGTGATTTTTCATGACTTCTAATCCAATCAATTTAAGTCTTTTCTAATTGTAGGCCATCTTTATTTGAATTATGTTTCCGATGTTTCTCATTACTCCTATTAGTATTAAATGATCCGAACATATTTCAAACTAATTTTAAATATTTTATTATACAATTCCTTGTTCACTTCAAGTTTTTCAACGACAAAATAACAAGAATGTGTTTTCGAATAAATTTTTCAAATAAAAGTTTCTAAACATTTCTTCAAAATCTGGTTAAACATTTGAGTTGCCTTCAAATTACGCACAATTATGTCGTGAGAAATAAAATTGTTTATCGAAAGGTGAAACAAATTTATGTTTTGTATTCAATAATTTAATCTAAGAGTAAATGTTTAGTAAAAAATATTTGAATGAAAAATAATTATCGCCTGAAATAATCCAAATGACAAATAGTGTAAACTTTTGTGAAGAAATGATTGTATAAAGAATTATGATTTTATTGAATGTCGTCAGTCGTGAGCTTTAATTGAATTGATAGCGAAAACTATAGAATCAAAGTGTGAACCGTAGACGTAATAACACGTGAAAACGAGTCAAGCGTTAAACAAATGACATCCTTGTTATGTTTCGCTCACATCTTATGCCTTGTGCTGTATATAAAACATTATAACGATATAATATATTTCTGTGTAATAGCGCTGAACACTTCTCAATGCAGTCAATGAGTATGAGCTAAACGCGGCTTCGATTCGGGGATCGACACCAGTGAAGAGGGAATTGTAGCTCTAATTGAGTGAAACGCAACACACGACTGCTAAAAGTCAATGGGCCATAGACGTGGCCCAACCAATCGCCTATTAATTACCGAAAACCGTTCCCTAGCTCTCTCTCTCTCTCTCTCTCTCCCTCTCTCCCTCTCTCTCTCCCTCTCTCTCTCCCTCTCATGTGTTCATTCAGTAGTCATACACTTTGTATTTGTTTCTCTCAATCATATTATATATAATATAAAGCTTTTATTGGATCCGAGAATATGGAGAATATATATATAATATGATTAGATTTTGTGCACATTTGACTCAATAACAAAAAGTCGCAAAAAGTAATGCAATTTAATTGAATCGCTTGTATTGTGTTTGTATGAGTCAGAGCATTGAGAACATAGGAATACACGCTGTTCTCACTCGACGTATAAGAGCAACATCTGTATTACAAACTCATGATTTTGGGCTTTCATATTAAAATTTAAGTCTCGATTGCGTGACTCTCCCCTCCAGTATGGCCATAACTGCACTGCTGGCAAAACTATTCTGAGCTGTCAATCAAAGCCGTGAAGCCAACGTCATATTGAGATTTGAAGATTTAATACTAATCCTGTGGTCTATCATTGTCTGGCATTCTTTGCATTCAATAATTTAACGATATTTTATTGTCGACTGGAAACCCGTTCTGATGTCAACCTCGCTATCTATTGTTGATGTTCTAAATATGATGGATAAAAAAACAGACATATCCTCATATAAGTGTTTTGAGCAGTTAATGTATTTGCAAACATCGACTGCCGCCAGACTAAGCACTCGGTATCTCAAATCTTGACATTGCTATCAAACAAATCAGCAAAAAAGCGATTTCTTAAATCAAACACTAATAAAGTGAAGTAACTTTCAATAAGTTTTTCTATGTATTAAAACATGTGAATACAGTTTTGTGTAGTTTTGTTCAGTTCTGTGCACAGGTGAAAATTTATTACACCTCTCGACACACAGCCTATAGATAAGCAAAGCTTATGTAAGTTTTGTTAAGACATGTATTCACTTATCAAATAAGTTATATCTCAATATGATTTACAATGAAATCATTGATATACAACACTCAATACACTCAATACTGGCTTTCATTCATCGATCAATTCATTGGTAACTTAACTTATTATTTGTATACAAACAAAGATATACTAAACACTCATTCAATTCTAATGCGTTTTTCTTCGATATAATATTTCTGAATCCATTTGTTTAACTTCTCACAAATCTTCTAATTCTCTACATTTCACAGCCGACTCATTCTCCGCTCAATTCACTTATTCTATGTTTCATTCAATTATATTCTTCGGACTTTTATCCAATAAAATCTTTTCTCTAAAAATAATTCAAATGATTTCATTGGATTCCATCAATTAAAAGAGTTAACACAAAAAAGTCTGTCAAAGAATTCATTTGATTCACTGAAAAGAGACTTTCGATAAACACAACACATTTCAGCCTATTTTTCGATTACTCATTCAATTGTCTAATAACAGAGTTTTTGATAAATGAATGTACGCTACAAATAGTTGTGTATTTTGTGGCGTTTTCGCCAACCACTAGCCGTCGGTCATTTGTCAACAATGTAACTTATATCTGATATAGGCGTTCCTTTCTATTAGCTTCCAGAACTAAGCGAGCAGCCAGGTAAACATGGTTACTAGCATAAAATCAAAATGATTATTCATAATTATCATGAAAAAAATTATGGCATGCTTATTTGACTATACTTTGTATAATAAACTTTTCCTTTTTGTGTGCATTCGTATGGAATCTTTGTATGAGATGTGATTGTTATGTCATTTATTTGTGAAAACTGGTTATCTCTGAACAAATGCATTGAATGCAAAGGACATTATTCATAGCGAGAGTCAAACACATAATAAATTGTGTTCACTATTAGCTGTTTCTCCAAATGTTGATTAATAACTTTGAGCCAAATAGCCGTTTGATGTCAAAGTTAGACCAAAATCGACTGCAATAGCAGTGAAAAGTCTATTTCAGGAGAATATGTTTGGCACAAATTGTGAGCAAATTTGGCAATAATTTATTTGTCTCTAAAGACTCACAAATAGTGTTTATGTCTATAGTCTATAGAGTAAAATGCTTTTGATTTGATATGAGTTTATGACATAAATGTTGTAAATTATCATAAATGAGGTCATATATGATAGAGAATAAGAATAGCTTTAGTCTTATTAATATCAACTGATCGAAGAATCATAAATTTGAGTCGTTATCGATCGGTTAAAATTTCATATCTCACTGATTCAGTGACTCCGAGTCTCTATTTATGAGATAAACTTAGAGGTAGAGCGGAGTAGAGCACACATATGTGAGAAGACTTTTTTCTAAATCATTATATTTTTCAATATATATTTTGTGAGCAAAAACTGTTATATAAGGCTCTCATCTGCCTTTAGATGCCTTTAATATTGCAGATAAAATAAAAGGCATTATTGATAAGAAAAAGTCTGGGATAGTCTTGGATAGTGGCAATCGACGAACAATTTATCTCAAAAAATCTTATTCCATATGTGCTTAGGAGAGAAGCCCAGCACTGATTCAGTGTATGGCAAGAGTTGGCTCTGTTCTGTCTAATAGAGGACTCGTCATATGTGGCATATGCTTAGGCAACAGCTGCATAAGAAAGTTGTGTTTTATGCAAAATGAGAATAGTTTATAGAATAATATACGCATATAACTCATATAGATATGGATAGATATATGGATATAAGGATAGATAGATATATCAAAACATATTGGTTTCACTCTCAAAAATATCTATAATGGAAATCACGATTCAATTTATTCTGGAAAGAGAGCAATATTGTCAAAGGTATATAAACTGCTATATATTACGACAAATTCGGGCCAAACCTATGGCTTTGTTGAGCCAAAGTGAACAGAGAATCGGCAGAGAACTGGACTGAATTGTGTGGTGTGCTTACCACTGAATCAGACCATATAATGATCATATTAGAGATGAAGAAATGGATACAGAATGGGAAGTGCTTTTCCAAACAGTATTACATCACTGATGAGCGGAGAGAGTGCTTTGTATGGTTAGTGCGCTTCGGTTATGGCTTATGACTGGCGACCTATTGTGAATGTGTGTAACATTTTGTATTAAATGACAAGATCACTTAACCACATGTGTTACATATGATGACCGTTGCGCTTTGCACCGCCACCAAAATCAATGGTTGCAATTTGTGCGGCAATGCCTCACAACTCTAGACCACAACATCACCGAAACTGGAATTTAACGACACATTCGCTTATATGTAATTTATTTTCAAATTCAATCCAAATATAATATTTGTTTTGTAAGACTTCAAACTCAATACAAATGACATTATTTTAATATAATTTCTAATATAATAGAGTAATAAAACTGATTTATTTCAAAAATGAATACTAAGTTCTAATGGGCTGTCATTTTTGCATCCGAATACAATTATGTAAAAATTACTAATCCAGGCCCTAATCTAAGAATTAATTGGCCATTTGCTCAGCACAATGCCTATTGAAAGCCATGTAAGCTCTAATGTAATTGATTCAGAAGGTGGTCGACTGCAGCCGTCGTCACGTTTTCCGCACTTTTTTATTTTGTATAGCATTACAATAGTTAATTCGGGTGCGCATCACATCTGGGGCTCAGCTCATAGCTATCTGTTCATTGTGTGAGCAACTGATCAATTATTCTGAATGTTGTATTGCGACAAAAGTAGCACATAATTAGATACCACTTCAATATTGTTAGACTTTTTTTTGTCCTTCAGATATTGCATTAAAGTTGGCTTTCGTTTATCCGTTTCAACAGAAATTGACGTTTATTTCACTCATATATATTGTGCACAAACAAAGACAACATTATATTATACAGGGTATTAAGATTTATATGTAAACGAATTTGAACTTGAAACACCAAGCTAATATGAATGGAAAATAGAATAT
>JAQIWP010000580.1:0-23208 GCA_034695525.1 Euzetes globulus
TTTCTTTTTTCCCTGGAATCCAATAGATGGCAGCACTGGTACTGTAAGGTCTATTAGTTAAAATAACTTTAAGAGATCAATGACCTATCAATGAATTGAAAATTCTAATTAAAAACTAACAAATTAATAGAATAATCATATTTTCTTGAAAACATCTTGAGCTCTGACTTAATTTATTTTTATTTTAAATTTGTATTTTCTACTAGATTCAATTTAAATTCAGAACTTATTTATTTCTATAACAAATTGCTAAATAATTTGTTTATTGACTGGAATTTTGTGTTTCAGTATAATTGCAATGAATTAAATGAAATAAAACTTTTTTTTACATTGACTTACAAACTGTAATTAAAGATTTTAGCTATTTTTGTATTATTTTGTTTGATTTTTACTTGTTTAAATATTTAAAAAAAGCATTGTTACAGCGTTATATCGAATTATAGCCGATGGCAATTGTTTTAAGGCCTTTCCACGAAAGCATTTCATTCAAATATCATTGTTAAATAAAATAAATAATCTTGTTTAATTAAATTGAAAAATAAGCTAAATGCTAACCTGCTCGTCCTGAGCAACAAGCAAATATTATCCAGCCGAGCCTCATTAAAATGCAACAGGAAACTGTTTAAATAAGAATAAATTTTGTATCTCGATTAAATCACAAAGAAAAATGAATTATCAAAATGAAATTAATTTCTTTGAACAAAACAAAATGTACTTGTTTTATTTGCTTACTCACATTCATGAGTGTCAGAGTTTTAATGTTTCTGTTCATGTTAAGTTTACAGTTAATTGGCTTTAATTCTTTGCAAAATGCAGTCAATCCTTTGATTACAGTTTTTAAATACAGGCATAAGTTTTTAATTTAATTATAAAACTGTTAAATCAATTTATTAAAACAAATGTTTTATAATTTCATGGTGAAATTTATTTGATTATTCATTTTAAAATCTACTTTCTCATCAATTTTATATAAATTTTTATCTTAACATTACTTGGAGTTTATATATTTTGGATACTCCTGAAAAAAACTACTTTAAAAGCAGTGATGGCCAAAAGGATGATCTTGCATAAGAACCAAAATTTTTTTTACTGTCTCGAAAATTTTATATTAAAAATGGCTCATATTTATCTGGTTCTTATCAATTCTTTCCCCTTTCTAAATTTCAAACTTTTTATAAAATTTAATATAAACACACCTTGATAAATTAAATACGCAAAGGATTGTCTTTAAAATAACTGAAATTTTATTTAGAAAAATAATTTTTGATTCGAGAATTTGGACAATTTTTCGGATAATTTAGGATTTAATTACTTTTAAAATTCCTTTTGAACTATAATTTTGAACACAATTTTGTTTTAATATAATTAAAAACTTTTTTCATATAAGAAACTATTTTTTGAGCGACTTCTTGAACTCAGCCATTTTGACCTTGATGCTTGCTTGTTCATCTGAAAAATGAATAAGACAATGTTTATTAACCTGGTGCAAATTTAAAATGTTATACCGCTTTGATAGTCTTTGATCTGTCGGACAGTAATCAACTTAATGTCATCAGTGGTTAGACTGACTTCATATTCCCTTTCGATTCTCTGTTGCATTTCTACGGCAAGAATCGATTCCATGCCGACATCGCCCAGAGTTAGGTCGTCCGGAAGGGACGACAAATCAATGCCTATGCCCTGCCAGACACTGTTCTTTGCCGATCCGCCATCACTTCCTAGAAAAAGTAATTTTAAACTAAAGATACTGTTCTTGTTCCTATTGACTCGTACCTGACTGTTGCGAACCTTCCCGTCGGACAATAGTAGAGACAACGGAGTGCTTGCAGTTGAAGAACCTGTCCATTACTTCGAGACAGGACGGAATGCGTTGAGTGTTGATAACCATTCCAATGCTGGTCAGATCGATGTTGTCGTTGGCGGCCCACAAACCGACGTCACCAATAGGTCCGTACTGTATGGCCAATCCGGACAGTCCGTCACGTTTACGCTGTTCGCAGATGTGCTCCATAACGTTGTTGGCATAGCCGTAATTATTCTGTCCAACAAAGCCACGACCTGAGCTCTGCGATGAGTAGGCAACAAAATAGTCCATGTCGGGACAGAATTTCCTGGTAACGGCGTCTAAATAGCCCAGGGCATCCACTTTCGGTGCGCATACTTTCTTGAATGTCTGTGCCGTTTGGTCTTCGATGAAGGCGTCGTTCAGAACAGTTGCGAAATGAAATATTCCGCCCAACGGTCCCAAAGCCAGAGCTTCTGTAACTAGTTTCTCAGCGCCCACTATCGATGAGGGATCCGATGTGGATATCTTCACCGAAATGGGGTGTCGTTTGTCCTGAACGGCACTTTCGATGCGTTTGACGAATACGTACTGATAATCGTTTTTAATACCTTATTGTCAAACATTCAAAGATTTTAGTCTCAAATAAAGTGAACCTCAAAATTGATTCAACTGTTTATTAATTACTGACCACTTCTAGAGACCAGAACCAGTTTTCTGGCACCTCTGACAGCCATCCAATAGGCCACCTCCAGACCAAGACCGCCCAGTCCTCCGACCAAGATATAGACCTTGTGCGGCTCGAACCAGCTCTTAGCGTTGGCAACCATTTCCACCGGTGCTATGCTTGTAATCGTCTTATCAAACGGTTCTTCGTCTCTAAGTTTGATGACAACTTTGCCGATAGTCTGGTCGTCGGTTAGGGCTTTGAATGCGGTGTCGATGGCATTGGACCGGTAGAACGTGCGTGGAATCGGCTGAACTGCCCCTGAATACCAAAAATTGGTAGTCTTTTAAACTAATATTATTCTTCTGTGACTTACCATTCGCTAAGCCATCGGACAGCCATTCCTTGAAGGCGAAGAATATTTTGGGTAAATATTTATCAAATGTTTGTTCGCTCAGAATCGATGAAATGTTGTAAAACAGAGTGTTTTTCGGTAAAAGACTGGTCTGACTTTGGCCGTAGTTATCGATTTCGACGTATCGACCATATTCTGCGACCAGTCCTCCGACACCGACTAATCTGTTGTTTGAGAGGCAATTGAACAGTACATCGACTCCCTTGCCATTAGTGGCGGTCAGTATTTGGTCGCAAAGTTTCGGATCATTGGGACAGAAAATACTGTCTGAGGAAAGGCCTAAGTTATCGATTAAAAACTGTCGTTTCTCTGGTGTGGAGGCAGTGGTCAGTACTCGAGATTTGAGGCTCTGAGCGAATCTAATGGCCGCCAAACCGTTCGGATCACAACCGCTATGTATTAGAATCGTATCGTCTGTTATGTGAGGATTGAAAAGTTAGACCACTTGGAGGAAAGGGTTGTAAATCAGTTGCAAACCTTCATCAAGTTGGGCTTTTGTGACCAAACTGTACCAGACGATGAAGTAGGCACTGATGGCGGACAGGCCGTCCTCTATGGTCCAGCTGTCCGGTACGTTAATCAATAAGTTCTTGTTAATATCAATGGATGTGGCTATTGATCTGCCGGCAGATATTCCCATAACTCTGGCGCCGGTGTCTGAGCGACGACCGCCAAACTCAAAGCCTAGCACTTTGTCGACAAACTCTGAGCCCAATTGTCCTGTGTAATCCAAAGTTAGCTAGCCATTTAATAGATGAGTTTTAATTTAATACCTGAAGCAAGAGCCAGGTCCCTGTGGTCCAAGCCGGAGCAATATATTTTAACATTAACAAGATCATCACCACTCTGAGTATAGTTATTGAGATCAAACCACTGAAGACTTTTGAGATCTCCTTTTTTATTGACATCCAAATAGGCTTCGTTTGTCTGCAGCCGATTGTAATCCCTCTCCAAATTGAGGAGTCGATAACTACCCCATTGGTTATTCACCAGAATATTCATTACTAAATCTGTTTTCAATATTTTGCTGAACGGTTCCGATTGAAAATCGATGGGTAGTTCCACAGTCCGGTCGGTGACAATGCATCGGAATCTATCACCGCCTGGTTCTTGTCGGAGACAATTGACCATGCCAATTAGTCCGTTCAACTCGCTATCGTTGGCAAAGAGCCAGACACTTTCAGTTTTAGGCCTGTCCTTATATTCCCGGAACTTTTGTTTAAGTTCTTCGACCCATTCATCGTATTTGCCGTACTTGACTTCGACCACTGCTTGTCCGTCGGCCGGAATAGCTTTTGTGCACTTCCTGAGCAGCACTGCTGTCGATGTGATTGAGTCTGTCTTACGAGCAATTACTTGGAACTGATTCTGTTCGGCACATCTCTCGAATGAGGCCAGTCTTCCGCAGAGACTCTCATTTGTTATTTGTCTGTCTATTGTTTTGAAATCAAATTAATTTTTAGTACAGAATAATAGGCTCTTTAAAGAACTTATTCATTAAGATTTTAGAGGAAAATCAATTGTATTCTATGGTGAGTCTCAATGTTTCTCACATACGAAAAGGTACTAGTTGTTTTAAAATTATTGTCTAAAGTGAATTTTTATCAACTTTATAATTCAAAAACTGTTATTTTAAATATTTAACAATTTATCAATATATATTATATGAACAACCTGTGTTTGTTGAGTTTGCAATTATTTTCCTGGATCAGAATTTGTTGTTATAATTGCATTTAATTTTATCAAGCTGATAGAAAATTAAAATTATTTGAATAATTTAGGTCAAAATTATCTTGCCAATTGCTAGTTAAAAATAATTCTAAATCTTTATAAAGACTGTAATGGGTGGTCATTTGGTCATTTTTGTAGTGTCACTAATAGCTAATTTTGATTCATCTTTTTTTAATTTTTAAAATGAATAAGTTAATCTTAACGACTGTAATTATGAATATAACTAATATTTAAACTTGTTAGAAACAAAAATGTATAACGAAAAGGAATTTAAAAATATGCTTTACAGTTTGTACAAAGGTTTAGAACTATTTTAAACTAGCCGATAATAGATTAATCAAGTTTAAAATTGGTTCAGTTCAGTTTAAACAAGAATATTTTGCAGAATTAAGTGAGTTGACTTTTAAAATTTACCTGTTAATTGATTCAAAAGTATTTCAGCTGAAGAAAGTTTGGTTCTGAAGACTGCCAACAAGAAGCCACTATCCTTGACATTAGTAGCTATGTCTGGGACCAGAGTCTGGCAGTTCAGATCTGGTAGATTATCTACAGAATCCCTGAATACAAGAAGATCTACCGGTGCTGATAGTGTGGGTAAACTTGATTTAGTTAAATCCCATTCCAAAAGTTGATAACCGCTTTGGACGTCTTCTGGCAGTCGTTTGATGCCATTGGCGACAATGGTATAGTCGACGACAAGCGGGTAGTGGAAGAAGAAACCCATATTGTAGAGGACAGCCGGTGCCATAACAGAGTGGCTGGGGCTCAGTTCGGCAATACTGATATTTCTCTGGTTATTCTCGTTGACAATGTCCAGAATGGGGCGCATTAGTCGTCCATTTGTGTCAATTCTGTTCAGTTTATCGAAGGCTAAGTCATATTCCTGGCTCTCCTCCGAAGAAGAAGAACTGTTCAAAATTTTTCTGATTAACGATTCGTTGACTTTATTATTGTTGACTGGATTTCCATTTTCATCGAAAACAGTTTTGTATAAATTGATTAATTGATTGAGAAGTGTCTGATTGGGGACCGGCTTTCTATTGAGCAGTTCCGACAACTTCTGTTTGTTTCCATTAATTGTTTCCGTCTTTGATTCAATACATTCGGCGATCTTTTCCGCCAATAAGTCACACTCATTGATGTATTGTCTGAGTTCTTGTGCGTCAATGGATTCAATGGCCGAGTCCTCGTTGTTGGCCACGAACTCATACTTTTCCATCTGGACCTCATGCATCACATTCTTCAGTGGTATGTGCGCAAATGTCAGTCCTTTCATTTCAATGCCTATTTGGATGACATGAAGAAGTTGTTTGTCATTTCAAAGGACTGTTAGGGGAACTGACCTTTAGATACAACGCATTTGCGTCTGGAATCAGTCATCGCTACTAATGAAGTGGTTTTGTCTTTATTTGTGTTGGAGAAGAGAATAGTCGGATCGCATTTAAGGGATGGCAGACTGAGGGCTACATAAACGCCACGACTTGTCGTATGTGTGATATACAGTTGAATGAGGGACTCGGCGAATGTGATCCAATTGGCGGCCATAGCGCCACTGTCTAACCTGACTTTGGCGTATGACCTGTCCAGTGTGTCATACTCAACTTCCTGGATCAGACGGAAATTTGCCCCGTAATCGAAGCCTCTGACGTTCAGCTCAGTATAGAAGTCGTTTGTGTCCAGTTTATGGCCTCTCCTAAGGAAAGGTATGTCTGTTTAGTAACTTTGATAATTGTTTATCTCATAATTTATACCAAATGTCACTTTTGATTTGGATTTCATTCTCCACTGAGTCTTGATATTGAAGAGCATTACTTTCGGGGACATAAACCCGTCCACTGGCGGCCACCTGTTGACCATCCAATACGACGAACTCTCCCGTTGGCTCCAAAAGTCTGACCACAAGTTTGACCTCATCCTCTTCGGAAAGAGGTGTCAGTCTCTTGAAGTTGACGTTTTCGAAGACGACGGGTAACTGAAACCACTGTCGGCCTAAACTGGCGGCCAGTCTTCGCCAAACTATCAACAGGTAAGCGGTGGCCGGGAATATGCACTTGCCATCAAAGGCATGGTCTTTGAGGAACTGATAGTCGGCATTGGCTAATGAGAAGCGCTGGACAAAGTCCGAAGCCGTGACCTGATTGTGATATTCGGGATATTTCTTAACCAAAAACGACTTCTGGTGGTCCCATCGCATCAGTGATGATATGGACTGAGTGCCTCTGGCCACCGGCCACTCCACCGTTGGGTAGAGGCAACCGATGCGGACATTTGCGCCCAACTGATACAACTGTCCGACAGCGTTGACAAACATTTCCAAATTACCCGAATTGTTGTTACGCTTCAGAAGACCTATATATTGGGCCGACGGCATCGACCGCTTGAAGATGGCTGAGAACAGGGCGTGTGGCGCCAACTCAATGATTATGGCGTCTTTTGGTATGTGTCCGCTTGACTCGTGAAATAGGACGGGACTGATCAGGTTATTTACGAAATACTGGGCCGACGCATAGCGGGCGCCTTCATTGGCCCAATCGGATTCCGGTGCTGACGTTGAGATCCATTTGCTTGTCCTCTGTTTTGGTTCAGTTAAGACATTGGTGAGGGCGGCTGTCATTCCTGATGCTGCTGGTTCCAATAGTGGCGAGTGGAATGGTATGTTTGCGCATGCAACCTCTCGGGCGAATATGTTCTCGCTGACCAATTGTTGGACACACTTTTCCACATCACTGTAGGCGCCGGAAATAGTGACCGAATCGATTGAATTGTGACAGGCAGTGTAGACTCCCGGTGGACAGCGCTGTTTGGTGTCTTCCCAGGTCAGTCCAACAGCCGCCATCATACCATGCTCAACATTAGCGTCTTTAATAGCCTTTCCTCTCCAATATGATGTGATGACCGCCTGTTCCAGTGTCAGACAGCCATCTGCATAACCACAAGCAATTTCACCGAAAGAGTGACCTATCACATAGTCTGGCGTTATTCCTAGCTGTTCGAAGACGTCTACCAGAGCAACCTAGGTAACCAATTTTATTATTTCATTGATATATTTTGTTAGCAGGTTCATAGTTCCTCTAATCCGGATCCTGTTTAATTAGCGAGCACAAACCTGCATAGAAGTGATGGCCACAAAGTGATGTATTTTTTCATCCAGTGCTTTGGGATCGTCCGATAAGAGAACATACAATAAGTCAATGTTGAACTGTTTGAGAATATTTGCCGATTTATGGATCGATTTGGAGAAGACTTCGATATCCATCAGTGACTTAGCCATAGCTGTCCACTGACTGCCCATCCCTGAGAAAAAGTAGCAAATGGGCCGCTTCTGGTTCTCCACTTTTGTTACTTTGCGGGCGTACTGAAGACAATTGTTCTGCTTTTTGATGAGAAGTGAGCCCCTGTATGGAAAGCCGGCTGAATAGATGACTGGCGTCGGGTTTACAATCTCCCCGATCAGTGCAAGAAAGTCCCGGGTAATTAGGTTCGGGTTCTGTTCAATGAATTCGAAAATATGGTTGACTGCCTCTTCAGTTCGGCCACAAATGTTGACCAGTCGGGGAACTTGGTCTACTATATCAGCGCCATTTTTGGACAGCTCTTTTTTATTAGGTTTAAACAGTCCGTGACAATTGACACCTCCGATGCCAAATGAGTTGACTCCTGCATGGTCATTGTTTAAAGCGGTTAGCAAGGTCTATTATCTGATTGAACGGCCACTTACCGGCTATTCCCGGTTCATAATCCTTGTTCTCAGTGACGGGAACGAGCGGTGGAACCATTTCAGCGATATCTGCTTTTAGGGTTTTCAAATTTAAGCATGCTGGAATGCGCTTGTTCTCATAGACAATTAGCAGTTTGGCCAGAGAAGCCACGCCAGATGCACCCTCCCCGTGTCCAATGCTGCTCTTCAACAGTCCCACGGGAAGTGGTGTCTTCCTATCTTTGCAATAAGCTTGTAGAATAGCTTTGGCTTCTTGGGGATCGCCCACTTTAGTGCCTGTTCCGTGACCCTCGAAATAGTTGACATCGTGTGGATTGACTCCGGCTTCAGTATAGGTGGTGACCATCAGATCGTATTGGCTTTCAGTGGACGGGTAGAACATTCCAGTTATTTTGTAGCCGTCGATGTTGGTCCTGGCATGCAGCACTGTTGCATAGATGCGTTTGGCATCCGGTGACTTCTGCAGAAACAATGAGGCCACCGTCTCCCCTCTCACGTAACCACCAGCATCCTGGTCCCATACCCTGGACATACCTTAATAAGAGATTATCAATTATGACACCTAGTTGAAACCAAACCGTTAGCTATTTGAGCTTTAGGCAGATATATTTTTGGCACACCCTCCCCCCAATAGTTACATACCATCCTTAGACCCAATGCCATTAACTTGATAAATGTGGTTGGTGAATGGTTGTAAATTGACGCTGACTCCAGCCACAATAGCATAATCGCATTTGCCCAGGCGCATATCTGTAATAGCTAAGTCGAGTGCTACCATGGATGCGGCACAGGCCACGTCGATGGACATGGATGGTCCGTGAAAGTCAAACATAAATGATACCCGGTTAGCGTAGAATGCTTTAGAACTGCCCTGGAACCAAAACAATGATTCCGTTTTCGAGGCCTGTATGTCTTCCTGAACTTCCTGAGGAATGCCGTCCGGCATTGTTACTGATGTGTAGCCAACATATACACCAGTGTTGGAGCCGCGCAGCGTTTGTGGATTGATTCCTATCCAGATTTTTTATTCTTTCAATGAGCCTGATCAATTTTGTAAATAAAGTTTACCAGCGTCACAAATTGCTTCGTAGGTAGTTTCTAAGAGTATACGTCCGGCCGGATCCACCTCGTCGGCCACTTTGGGCACAATGCCGAAGAAACTGGTGTCCAATTTGTCGATCTCTTTGAGTTTACCCATTCGTGGACTCATTCCATATAAGTCTTTAGTTAACCGAGGTTTAAATTAACCGAAATTCTTTTTAAACGTAATTGAACTGGCTCTTACCTGCCGGCCAACGTCTGTCACCACCGGTAATCATGTCAACGTTATTGAAGAGGTTGTCCCGAAACTCATCCATGGAATCGGATTCGGGAAACCGACCGCTAATACCGCTGATGACTATGTCATCGTTGCTGATCTGGTGTGGAAATCCGGGTACACTGGTGGTCGCCATAATTCCTGGTCAATTAGAAGAGATTGTCTTTTAAGAGCACTTTTGATGTGAATTTGTGGACAGACTTTCACTTACTTAAGCAAAGTTGAGAACAGAATTGAAAGAATTTAGAATTTTTAGTCAACTCTTGGCTCCAAAACAATGGACTGAACTGTTTTGGGACAGAAGATGGTCTGCTTATAAAAAGTTTGCTCAAAGAAGTTTTAATGGAATTTTTAGAACCGAACGAATCAGGAAATTTGATAGAAGAGTTAAAATTAATTTTCTCATTGAGATTCACATCAAAACCGCAACTATTTTCAAATGACTTTAAAATTATTTGTTTTTATCGCTTTTTCTCTTGTTTTGTGGTTTCATTTTTGGTTCAAATTTTCAAGTCCACGAGTTTTGTCCAAGGTCAACTTAATAGTTATTGGATTTGCACATTGCATCCCTCAACGAGTAAACCGACATCTTTTCTTGGTCAAAATTCTGCAATCTTCTTGGTATTTTTTAGATTCACATCATTCTAGTCAATTGTTGTTTTAGATGAATTTTCAAATTATTCTAGGGCATATTAACTTTATAAACTAATAAGGCGGCCAATTAATCTTGTCAGTTCTATTTTTTTGAATAACTTTTAAACAATAAAAGATAATTTGATTAGGTAAAAAGTATATTAAAGAACTATGTTGATATTTTTTTAATACACATCTGATCAATAAATGTTGAACATGTGATCTTTGAAATTTTAGAAAATATACAAAGGTCCTATCACAAATCAAACTTGAAGGAAAATTAATTCTTTCATTTGATGTTTCAAACACTAAATATTGTATTACAAGAAAGAAGTTTACAGAACTCTTAAACATTCAGATATTTTCCATTGAAGACCAACAAATTTAACCAAGTTTACTCATAATATCTTAGATTATTCTTCAAGTTTGACTTGTGACTAGAACCTTTGCATATTTGCAAAATTTTAAGGATCGGTTGATCAAAATTTATTGATAAGATGTATATTAAAAAAATCTACATGGTACTTTAATATACTTTTTACCTAATCAAAAAATTATTTCAAAAATAAAATAGATAAGATTAAATGGCCGTCTTGTTAGTTAAAATATTATTAGCAATATTTTAAGACTAGGGTACTCGAAGATAAAAAATAAGACATAGATCACACAATGATAGCGACAAGAAAATGAGCTTGGTTCAATTTGCTATTAAAAAAGTATTAGTTTAACAAGATTATTATAAACTAAGAAGCTTGATATCAGTAAGGCTGGACCGCTCTTGTTATTTATAATTTTGATCTATTTTCAAGATAAAACTGGTTGATTTTAAAAGTTAAATAAGTTCTTGATTTGCTCCAATTGAATGATTATTAAAAAGCATCCAGTTCAATTTTAGAACATATTGCTTGATCAGTTTTTAGTTTTTAATTTGAGATAATACTGCAATTAATTCAGTGATTGAGACAAATATGAGTTGAATAACACTTCGAGCGAATAAAATGAATGGTAATTATCAGTCATTTGAATTCAATGTGGGCTTCAATTGAAATCCCAAACGAAAGGAAAGCCTAAAAACAGGACTCAGTTATTGAATTAAGTTCTTAATAGAAGGCAATCTTGGTTATAATGAACTCAACGCTACCGGCACTGCCGGCTAACCCTAGCCTTACACTACAGTTGATCACAATATCGATAATTACATTACAGCGAACCCGTGAACACAGTCTGATTGACTCAAAAAATCCGGTTAACCAGACTTATGACTACATTGTGGTGGGCTCCGGCACCGCCGGCTCTATTGTCGCGTCCCGTCTGTCCGAGAATAGCAGTGTATCGGTTCTAGTACTGGAAGTGGGCGGACCTCAAACTGTGCTGACAGATATGCCGGCATTGGAACGACGTTTGCTAGGTACAGACGTGGACTGGGCTTATCGTACAACACCCCAGAGAGGGGCAGGATGGGCCTACGGTGGCAGAGTGCCCATACCAAGGGGTAAAGTGGTGGGCGGATCGCATAATTTAAATTATATGGTCTACAGTCGGGGCAATCGTCGCGATTTTGACACTTGGGAACAGACTTTTGGCGCCCGGGGCTGGGGGTTTGACAGTGTTTTGCCATATTTCCTTCGCTCCGAAAATAATACCGATCCCGATATCGTGGCGGCCAACCCCAGTTATCACTCGACCTCTGGTCGTATGGTTGTGTCCACTCCATCCAATCCGGACGGCATTCTGAGGAAGTGGTTTGATCTGATGCTGACACTGGGCTATCAAATAGTCGACCAGAACGGACCCACACAACTGGGCATCAATTGGTTTCAACAGACTATTTACCCGAATGCCACCCGTTCCACAACCGCCAGTGCATATCTAGAAGCTTATGCCAGAGTTCGGTCTAACCTGCAAGTCATTACTCGGGCCTTTGCCACACAAATAGTACTCAGCGATGGTCCGGATGGGCCGAAGGCACAGGGCATTATCTTTGAACATAACGGCACCAGCAATACTGTTTACGCCAGAAATGAAGTCATATTATGCTCAGGTAATTTCACACTTGATCATATTCTACCACCCTGTTCCATATCAAAATAGCACAGTGTGCTTCTATTCCAATTAACTAAAACTACCTTACACAAATAGATGTGCTAAATTGACATGGAATGTGCCTATTTGAATCTGATAGATCAAATCTGTAATGAAACATGTTTGTTTAGGATCAATAAACTCACCCCAGCTCCTGATGCTGTCAGGAATCGGTCCACGGCAACACCTCAACGATTTAGGAATACCTGTGTTGGTAGACCTGCCAGTTGGCTATAACTTGAAAGACCATGTTCAT
Organism: Euzetes globulus; assembly: GCA_034695525.1. Classification (NCBI taxonomy): domain Eukaryota; kingdom Metazoa; phylum Arthropoda; class Arachnida; order Sarcoptiformes; family Euzetidae; genus Euzetes; species Euzetes globulus. The sequence continues at coordinate 12,604 of JAQIWP010000580.1, forward strand.
GTTCAGTTGGATTATGAAGTTCTCAATTCTAGCCTGGTCACATCCGGCACTCAATTGACTGTGGAGAACCTGTACAGGCATTACACTAACTATTCTGGACCTCTATCTCAGTTCGATTTGGTCTATCAGTATATGAACAGTCGGTATAATACAGAACTGGATTGGCCTGACATTCAGGTCGACCTGAATATGGCAACAGTGGGCACTAACTTGTCGGCACTGGTGGCCAACAAAGAGGTGAACGTTGGCGAGTGGGAAGACTATTATCGGCCACATTTAGGCGACAATAACCGTTTAGTTATTCTGTGCTTTCATTACCGGCCTAGAAGTGTGGGCCGACTGACACTGCAATCCCGTAACCCACTTGATTATCCACTCCTTGATACTAACTATCTGTCGGACTCGTACGATATACGGGCGCTGATGGATACCATCCGTAATGGTCTACTACTGTCCAATAGAGGGGATTTCCCCAAATACGCCAGAATCTGGAAACAGCCTATTCCTGGCTGTACTTTATGTGCCAATAGACCCATTTGGGACTGTGACTCCTACCTGGAGTGCTACGCGCGCACCGTCACCAATACGGTTGGCCATCAGGTGGGCACCTGTAAAATGGGTAATGGCACCGACTCTGTAGTGGACGAACGATTACGGGTGAGGGGTGTGCGCGCACTCAGGGTCGTCGACGGGTCCGTATATCCCTCAATAACCAATGGCAACACCAATGCGCCCACAGCTATGATCGGCGAATACGGGGCTCAGATGATCAGAGATGACAACTCGTGAGGTCTGTCCTCTTGACGTCCCATCTCTTATTAAAACTAATCATTCATTTAATCAAATAATTTGTTCTCAAATGAGAAAAAAAAGTTATATTTTTATTGAATTGTTTTTTCAATATTCAGAGCATTTGATCGAATAAATGGCAAATTATTTATAGTTTTTCTTAATTTTGACACAAAATTCAATATAAAAAACTTTTCCAAAAACAAGTAAAACAGTTATTTGACAACAAATGGCCGACAATTTTGACACAAACACTACTTTTAGCCTAAAATTCAATTATCTCTAACTCTAAACGTTATTATCGATTGTTTTGAAGCAAACAATTATTATTTGGATATTTCAGGCATTAATTGGACTAAAATTTCAGTCACTATTCGTATATTAATTACATTTAAAACACTAAATAGAGTTATCATTTTATAATTAGTTTATAATATTCAGAGAAAAACAGGACTTTTCGTCAAATATTTGATAACAATAATGACTACAAAATATTTGGCGACAAAAAACAAAATTAGTTATTAAAGATTTTTTTTTCAAAAGCCAAGAATAGATTTTAAAAGTGATTTGAATCTCGAAACTTATCTTTTAGTCAGAATTCAATCGAAAGAAACGTGTTTTTGATTTTTTAAATCAAACATTAAAATAGGGAACAAAACAACGAAACAATTATTGCTTATAATTAGCTGTCAATCATAAAACAGATACATTTTTTTTAAAAAAGGAGTCCTTCTTTAGGAAACACTCAAATTAATGAATCGATAGAATGGATGGGCAGAAAGGAAAGGATAAAAAGTGAATTTATTTTTTGGCAAAACCTATCGATTCGATCAATGGATAAATTTAACGATTATTTTGATTTAAATTTTATATAATTTATAAAATAATTGAAAAAAAAACGTAAAATTAATGAAATGCTTTCAAATGTCATTTATATTGCAATTAAGGAGAGTTTGGGGGGCAATGAAGAGTGGGTGGGGAGTGGGCTCTACTCATGAGACGCTGGAGATGGGATTTTGGGGCGAACCCATTTGGGTGAGCACTTTGTCGAGCCAGTGGAGGGCGCCGTGCAGATGGATCTCTATCCAGCAGGGCGTGGAGGTCACGTCCTGGCGGTGGTATTCGGCGCCCCAGCCCTTCACGAACGACATCCGAATTGTGCACATTTTGGTCAACTCATACACCGATTCGAAGCCTGCATTTGAAATGATTTCAGTTAAACATTGATAATTAAGTGAGGGTTGGCCTGAGTGGAGGGCAACAGACCTTGGTTGACAGCCTGGGTCAATAGACTGGCGAACTCGGCGTTATTGAATATCTTGAGCGTACAGCCGGACGGGATTTTGCAGACCGTTGTCGGATGAAAGCCGTGCGAATGGTTGCAGTTCCGGGACTGCACGAAGATTGCACTGTCCGACAGACACTCGGCGAACACCTCTCCGCCCACGTAATATAAATGCACACCTGTTCCCCAAACAAATCAATTTCTGTTAAATAAGTGCCGGAAATCACTAATAATTGCGTTTAAAGCACAAGAATTTTGCGCCAAAAATAATCAGTCATTTGTGAAGTAAACACGAATTTAATGGTTTAGTTTCCCGATGTTTGAGGAAGGGTTCCACCGAATGGTCAGATCGGAAAACCCAGGGTTCACATCGGTTCGGACAGAAGGCAAAGAATGGCCACAAATGGGTGGGAATACCTTTTCCGATGTGACGTCTGGTGTTCTCAATGGTTGAGTTGCGGTTAACGTTTGATAGGAGTCCCAAACAGAAGCGATTGTTGTTATTGGACGGGTCGGTGAAGCCGTCGATCACAATGGAGTTGGTCTGTGCGTGAAATACTTCGCCAACTCTCGAGTTGAGCTCATAGTAGGCGATAGAGCACCAGTACTGTGGCTCCTGGTATGCGATCTGGTGGACGTCTGGCGGCATATCCGTCGTGTCCATTGAGTTGTCGTTTGCGATCGAGTTGTCCTCACGGGGAGAGTAAGCCGGCGGCGGAGTTTCGGCCACTGTTTACCAGAGGGGGACAGACATACAGTTAAAGGAAAGCTATTAAGGAAATGGCTGTGTTTGGATTACGTGGCAGAACGAATGGGGACTGAGGGCCGGCCGTTGAGCTGATGTTGGAGCCGGCCGGTGATGGCACATTCAAATTCAGTGAGTTCTGGGAACCATTGGTTGATGTGGTGAAGCCACTGCTGGAATAGGACACGTTGTGAGGCATTGTCGGCTCCGACACCTAACCAATGGCCAGACAATTAGTGGTCAGACATACATTTCAAAGCAATTCTAATCTGAATTGAAATTTCTGTTCAATTAGTGCTCCAAATGACTAACAAATTGTATTTAACACTAAATTAGTGCCAAAATTTGTTAAACAAATCAAAAGAACACTAATTAAGGCTTTAGTTTTCCGATGTTTGAGGAAGGGTTGCACCAAAGGGTGTGATTGGAAAACCCAGGGTTCACATCGGGTGGTGGCGGCACAGGTGTGCCAACAGCTTAGACACCAATTTTATAGGTTTTTGTCAAAGTTTTCAACTCAAATATAATCAAATGAATGGCTAATTACTGGATGAAAGGTCGGCGCCGGCGGTATGTTCATAGACGACGGGTATTCTGAATGTCGGGGCACCAGAACTGGCGGTAGAACTGTGGCCAAAATGATGTTAATCAATGAGTGGACAGACATTTTAGGGCATACCTGGACTCTCGACCCGCTTGTAGTGATAGGGATTAATGCAGACCTCCTTCTGTTTGGCGGAAAAGGGATATTCGCAGTGCTCTAATGGCTTCAGTTCGTGATGGGACTGGAGGTCAGGCCATCGCCAGACCCGACAGTAGATCACGTGCGGCAATCCTTTCCTGTGGGATACCTGAAGCCGGCCGTCCAGTGAACGGGGAATAGTCACGCATTTGGATGCCTGTCCCGGCTGTGACAGAGCCCGTTCCAGTTCCTCGACGGCGCCCTTTTTCTTCTTCAACTTCTTCACCAGAGAGTCGACCGCCTTTTCCGCCCATTTCTCTTCTTCGTCGCCCTGTTTCCAGCCTACCGGTGCCGCAGCACAGCACATAAATTAGTCGTTTAATTAAATTGGTTTAAAATAATTGAATAGTATTTCAAATGTGATTGAAATCAAACAAAAAACATGAGTCGACTGACTATTAAAAAGCTATTAATCAATGGCTTCAGGTTTTTGGACTAATTATGACCAGTGTTTGGAAAAATCGGTGTTCTTGTGGTCAGTACTCACCCAATAGCTTCTTAACGGCCGGTGAAGTAAAACTGAACAATGAATTTAAAGTCGACATCACATGAGTTTTTTTGTTTCACTTTCACATAAAGGCAGACATCTTATAGTAATGGATGCACTCAATCAATACGACTGCCATTGCTTTAGTCATAATGGTTGTCATGACGACCCTTATGACAACATCTTTGTTAATCAAATGTGTCAAATTGTGGAAAAGTTTTTTTCTGTTTTGCCAGGATAATTAAAAATTAATTTGATAGCTTTTTAATCAATTTTTTTATAAGGTTTTATAAAAGATTGTTTGGTAGGAGAAGCCATTTTATTTTTTTATTTTTTATCTTGTGCTTAAATTATTATGTTATTTGAAGTTTGAAGTTTGAAAAGAGCCAAGCTGACATAATTTATGTCAGTTAATGTTTCATTAAATGGTAAATGGTATATTTAATAGCTACATTTTCAAGTACAATTAAATTATTTTAAATAAGTTTAATCAAGCGATTAGTTATAAGACTAGAGCCTACTATTAAGTACTTAATTCAATAATAGATTCCTATTTTTAGACTTTCCTTTCGTTTGGGATTTCAATTGAAGCCCACATTGAATTCAAATGACTGATAATTACCATTCATTTTATTCGCTCAGAGCTTTAGTTCAACTCATATTTGTCTCAATCACTGAATTAATTGCAGTATTATCTCAAATTAAATACTTAAATTGATCAAGCAATATGTTCTAAAAATTGAACAAGATGCTTTTTAATAATCTATCAAATAAAGAACAATTTTAATTTTCAAAATCACCGAGTTTTATTTAAAAATAGATTAAAATTATTAATGAAAAATAAATATAAAATAGACATTTTTTATAGAAAATTGAAACAAGCTAATTTTCTTATCGTTAACAAGGTTTAATCTTTGATTGATCTATGTTTTATTTAAAATTTTCCAATATTCTAGTCTAAATAAATGGTTTATATTGCTATTTAATCTTTTTAATTAAGTTTTTTGTTTTTATCAAGCAATAAATGGCAAATAATTAGGAAAGTTTGAATTGTTATTATTATTTTTGCTGATAACTTGATGTTTAGGAAAATAGTTGGAGCTTGTTTATCTGATAAGATCAAATAATTGATTGTTCAAATAAATAGCATGTCTATTGAATGTTTGTATGAAAGGTCATTTATTGACTGCTATGTTTGAAAAGTTGTCTGTAATCTGAATGTTTTTGAGCAAAATATATATAGGAATTTGAGTGAAAGTAATTACAATCTGTCTTATCGTTCATCCGATTTATTTGAGTGAATGTTTGTCCTTATTATCTAATATTCCAGAGCTATGCCTGACTTTCTCCGAAATCACTTATATCTTGGCTTCTTTTGTTCAGAATTGAATTCAATATTTATATTACTGTCGGAGTCTATTGTCAAATGATTGCGGAATTTGTTGCCTAAGAAACTGTGAATCTCTTCAACAACTTATCTCTTATTTGTTTCTGTGACTAAACTCTCGATTGTTGTGGACTTCAAACTGAAATGCAATCGAAAGTCGTTATGAATTCCTATCTGTGTTCTCATTTCCTTTGAATATTTGCAAGAATCAAATTATTTCTTTATTTAATTTTTGTTGAATTCCACTGATTTAATAAAATAATGAATAAAAAACTTCAGTTAAAGGACTCCGAGGTAATTGAATTTTTCGTTTCAATAATAATGCCTTAATCTCTTGAAAGTTAGCAAGTTTGAATTTTAAATTTTATCTACTTATTTTCTTTTGAATGTTTTTGAATGTAAGAATTAGCTTGTTGATTTTGTTTTCAAAGAAAAAGTCGGCAAATGTCCAGCGAAGCTCTTCATATAGACTAGCATTGAGACGGTCGGCACCGCCTGAAACAGAGGATCTATTGACTAAAAATAGTGAAAAGTCTGAGGAAAGAGTCGTCACTTCACAGCCCAGTAGTGAAAAGAAAGACATTATTAAGACTGAGTCGACTGATGTCCAGATTGAGCCTTTGATAACCGACCAAAAGACTGAACCACTCAATGGTTTCAATAGCAACGGATATGTTGAGGAGAACAGGACTGAAGGACAGAACGACTGCACAAAGTTTTGCTGTCACAGACTTTGTTGCACTTATTGCAAGTGTTGTCCGAATTGGTGTTCGCTCAGAATGAAGAGGTTGGAGACACTACTAATTCATTGCACTGAATGCGGTCTGAATTGTCTGCGTGTGTTCACGTGATATACAAATTGCTCTACCCTGGTTATCATTCTTATCTTTAATCTTTTTTTTTAATCAAGACAATTGTAATCTATCAAATTTTGTACTAATATCTGATCATTCCATGATTATTTTATTAAATTCCAAATGATATTGATTTAAACATGTTCAATTTAGGAGGTAGTTGGAAAATGTTCTTCAATTTCTTTGATAAACTTGATCAATCTGTCGTAGGCTTTTGTTGCGAATTGGATGACCCCATTCCTTTTGGTGGCATCCTTTTCAGTCTTCAACTCATTCTGGGTCTTTTCCTGGATATAAAACATATATATATAGAGTATTTTGATGTAAATTAATAATCAAAATACAGTCAAATCCTCTTTTTAGAAAAGAATGGAATTTAAGAGAATCCTGAGTTTTTAAGAGACAGAGTTTTGCGTTATTCATAGCTTGAATCTAATGTTAAGTTACCCAGATTCAAGGGAAACTCCGATATAATTCTCAGATTTTATCTGCACCACAAGTAGTCTTAAACCGATTGTAGACTGTAATTGATTTTACCTCAAGATCGACGACTCCTTTGGCCAGAATTGAGGCGAAATTCTTGATGTAATCGCTTTTCATTCTTTCAATAAATTGAGCCAAAAGTTGTTTCGCTTGAATGAACTTCTGGTTCTCCTCTTTGAGTTCTGTCGCCTCATCGCACTTGACATCAATTGCTGGATCAGAAAACATTCAAAACATTTGAGACAATCAATTTTCAATTAACATGACAATGTTTTTACCCATAAATAGCATTGAAATTATGAACAGGGAAAAGAAAGCGATGGTTTTCATTTTGTTTTCAATTATTTTTAACTCTTGGTTGTTTGATTCAAGGGAATTAGTTTCAACGTCTCTAGTTATTATTATATAAATGGTAGTTTTTTGTACTTTTCGTGCTATTATTCGACATTTGTGGGTGTTTTTGATAGTTTATTCCAATTGTTTCTCATATCTCTTAGTGATATAAAAGTATTATTCGAAAATAATTGTTGCAAGATAATCATTGTTTTAAATTATCAATTAAATCGGACACTGATTAATATATTTAAGGATTGATTCTTTGATTGTCTACAATGTTATAAAATTTGTTATGTTATACGCAGAGATGTGCAAGGTGACCCTAGGGGATATAATTCGGAATTCCCCTTGCACATCCCTGGTTATAAGTATGAAAATATGGGTTTTAAAGACTTTTCTCCTATATTATTGACTCTAGGTTTGATTCCATATAAATGTTACAATTTAAAATAAATTATCAAGTCCATGAACAAGATTTCTAAGTAAAGTTTATCAAATATATCTATTGGCTGCTTTTTATTGTAAAGTACCAAGTTTATTGTGTTCGATTCAAAAATGTTTATTTTAAAAGCTGAAGAAAGTGTGTACGCGACTGAAATGAGAAAGTTAAAAGTTTAGGACTGATTCAGAAGAGCTTTATAGGGATTTAGAGCCCTAGTTTAGATTTAGAGCCTTTGTAGGGGATTGAATTTAGGTCAGTGAAGGGATAGGGTCAGTGACATTCAGGGCCAGTAAGCAATTATTCAGAAAAGCAACAGAAATAGACTTTATGACCACTGATTCAGAAGGCCTTCAATTGATTTATTAATTGGAAAATTTTATTCAGAATTCAGAGTTTTTACTAATTTTATTGACAAACAAAAAGGTGTGAAAAACTTAATTAAATTATTTTCAAAATTATTATTCAATACTTAAATATAATCAATGAAATTCTCTCAATCACCTTGTTTTCTTAGTTTACATGTTATATTTACAGTGTAGACTTTAGAGGCGCTATAATAACTGGATACAGATCATTCTTCTTTGAAATCAATTTTTAGCTAAACTTGATAGTTAATTCATAACTAGCCTGATACATTCCTCAAATAAATAGGAGACTATACAAAGAAAAGTAATGTTTGTCTCAAATGAGAAAATTATATCAATATTTCTTTATTAAAAATTATTATTACCCTGTTCTTTCTTATTTTTAAGTTTAATCTGTAACACTTTAGCATTATTGAAAAATCTGATTTTATAAAAATTATTCTTGGTCTAATTTGGGCTTAATTAATAAAAAAAAGTAATAATTGCATTAAACTGAAATAAAAAGCTTGCTAATTCTTTTGAAGAATTGGAATTATTTTTCCAATAGTCAGTAGTTATCTATTTGTCAATTTAACAAGTTTTGTTCTAAATGTACTAGTTAGTATTCATTGAACAACTCATTAATTTAGGAACATTTAAAATAGTAATTTGTATTTGCCTCAGGTTCCAAAGTTAGCCGGGAATTAATTAAAAACTGAGTGAATATCCCAGGAATAACCCCTTTGGAAAAAAGTACTCAAGTCTTACATAATTGTTTGAGTACTTGAGTACTAAATTGAAATCAATGCTAAAAACTTATAAAAACTTGACTTTCAATCGGTTTATAAACGGACTTGAATTTCATATAAATAAAAGAGAAATGTTCAAGAATGATTTAATCAGGCTTTTTTCAACATAAAGTTAAAGTTATCTTTCTTCAAATATGAAATATTTTCTCTGTCTTTCATTGATTTTGTTGTGTTTTTCTCGATTCCAATGTAAGCAAAATTACTATTAATTGTTTTTCAAAGATAACATTTGTTTACATTTTAAAGGCCAGGAAACAGAAGATAATGAAGACTTTGAGACTGAAGACGTAGATCCAGTGGATACCAATGAAGGAGAAGAAGAATCTTCAGTGCCTGACCTTGATCTAATTCCATCATTTAAATCGACCCCTAAGCGTAAGTTGTTCTTTAATTTTATCCATTTAATTTTTAAAATTGATTTAACAAGCTTAAATAATATTTGAATAATTAAAAATAATTGTGGAATAAGTATTAATTTGAGCTTTTCCTTATCATTTTATATTTGATCAGGGAAAGGAAAAGCTAATACGGATTCTGAGCCTGAATCTGAAACACCTCTTACCTCGCTCGTTTCAACGTTTGAAAAGGGAACAGTCGGTATATTTGGCACTATTCGTGACAGACTTGCCTCCAGAGTACAACAGGTTGGCAGCCATTTTCAAGAGACTCAACAAAGAATTAATAAAAGGGTCCAGGATAGATTAACAGGCTTCATGGAGAATATTCAGCATCAGTTTGATGGGTAATTGTTTGGCCAAGATTTTTTAGAATTTCATTTATTTAATCTTAGTAAATAACTCATCAAGAATGTTTTGTTTTCTAACAAATAAAAGTCTCATTCATTTGTATAAATATTTTTTAATTCATAATTATTTTAATAAATTTTTACATTAAAATCAAAATGAATTCTGATTTTGATATTGAATTTGCTTATGAAGTCACTGCTGTTTTCACTCTAGGTCTAACAATTTTAGGCCTATACCCGGCCTATAAAACTCATGTTTACATGTTTAGATTTGAAATTAATTTTCGCTGATGCTCAATTTCAGGAGCTTAATGTAAATTGGCGGATATAGCTCCGAAACAGACTTTAAAACAAATAGAATCTTGATCAATCAATACAGGGCCTTAAGATTTGACTGTACTATATGTTGAATTTGAATCACCATGCTAATATATTAGAAAATTGAAATATTTTTCTATTATATGTATACTGGAGATTAAAAATTATCAAAATTATTTATACATAAAAAAAATAAACTAAAAATCACTCTTTTTTTGTTTTTAGATCTCAATATTAGAAAAGGTGACATAACTATTATCAACCTTTTTAATCAATCAAGATTAATAAGCTTAAATTAAAGAATAACTATCATCTTTTCAAAATTAATCTCAAAATATGGATCAAACAATCAAAGATTTCTAAAAATAAAATAAAAACTTAATTCTTTAATTTTTGTGTTTTTTAATTACAAGTAAAAATTTTACAGATTGTCTTGATAGTTTTTGAGATTTTGGAAAAAAAACTTTGTTCTATTAAAATAAATTATCAAGTAAAATCGAAGTTTGTAAAATTGATGCTATTTAAACTAGGTCTAGCTTCTAAATACAAAATGTGATAAAGATATTTCAATTCTAACCCTATTTTCCCTCTAGGTCAAAAGTTTTCCAAGTGATTGTTTGTCATTACAGTAAAAGCTCTTTAATTTCACACATTTGGGACCGGACTTTGAGACCTGTGAAATTATAAAATGTGAAAATATAGAAAATATCTAGACCAAAAATCAACAAAAATTTTCAAAATTTATATTAAAATTAAAATTTTAAGCTAGTTTTATTTAAACATTTGCTAAATTTAATAAGTTTCTCTAGTTATATAAATTCTTACACTAAAAAATGTTA
>JAQIWP010000581.1:0-23206 GCA_034695525.1 Euzetes globulus
GGTGGCCGGGTTCGGACCGGGCGGGTCACTACTCGACATCCCGAACTTCTTCCAGCTTTTCCTGCGGGCAATACTCTGAGGAACTCTTCGTTTTTCAATTTTATAGTAGCGAACGATCTTCACTTTCTTCCCGTTTTCATTCCTCTTGTATTCGGTGACAATCTTATTGTCACCAGTAATCTCTTCCATTGGTGGCGGCAGTGCGTCATCGTTGGCGTCGTCTTCCATCTGGTCGACCCACGAGGACTTTACTTTCGTGTCCATATCGGCCGAAGGCATCGACTTTCGGGTAATTTAATTGATTTTAATAACAATTTAAGAAAATATGTGCGAATAAAATGAACGAAAAACGTGGCGTTTGTTTGACAACAATTACGTTCTTGAGTTGACTCAAAGTGATTGGGTTTTGTTGACTTAATGGATGGTTCGGTTGAAGGCAACGGCAATAAGAAGTTTGGGTAAACTGTATGAGTGGGTGAATGGGTTGAGCGCATGTGCGGTGCTTTGAATGACAGAAACGAAATGTTTAGTAGTGTTTGTATGAGTGACTCATTGAAGGCGTCAATTGAACTGCGATTTTAGTCCCATTCAGTGCGAGTCTCACTTCACTCAGAGATATGTCGACCATTAAGTCCAGACACTTGTGTTGACATTAGTGCCCAAACACTTTGACAAACCTTTACTTTTCTATTCAATTGATTTTCATTTTTGTCTCATTTATTAATAATTTGTTGTTTATATGCCTTCAATAGACTGTTTGTTTTGAGAGATACTATCGACTCATTTGGTTCATAGACGCCATTAATCGACTGAAACTATTGAATAATTGTTTTAATATGTCATCGATTGACGCAAATGAGTGCAACATTAAAGTCGTTTGTCGTTTTCGACCTTTAAATGACTCGGAAGAGAGGGCCGGTTCCAAGTTTATTGTGAAATACCCGCAGAACACCGAAGACTGTGTTTCAATAGGCGTATGGTTTGCTTTTAAATCAACTTTCCTTTACTTTTGACTTTATTTACATTTTGGTCTAAACTGCTGTCATTTTATTTATATTTAATTGCTATTCAATTTGACCCCTAATTGTTGTTAAGGACAGCTCTTAAACTGAGTTAGGGTTGAGGTCAGCTCTAAGTAACCGACAAATGTGTTTAATCTAAATCTGTATTTCTGTTTCAATCTAATCTATCAATTTATAATCATATGATTTGTAACTTTATTTGTCGATTCTTGCAATTAGACAAAGAGTTGTTGTCTTCGCTCTATTTATTCAATCATTTTTGCCTTTTGTTGGCAAACATTTCAATAGTCTATTAAAAGTTTTAAAGTTTCAAATCTCAACTCAATTTGAATGCATTATGTTTTGGTCTCAATTCAAATGTTAAGCCCTTGAATGCCATAACTCGTAATCTTTTTTCCTGGCATTCATTAGTGACCAGAAATTGCCTCCAGTTTTCAATAATGGGTTTTTAATTTCTCTTCTCGTCATTCAGTCTTCTCTGGTCCTCACAATTAAATACTTTATGAGAATTATTATCACTTTATTGGTCTTTTCCTGTCCTTCACTCTATTGTTCAGCTTTTTTTTGCATACATTAGAAACAGTTGTGAATCTGATTCATATAAAGTGACAACAATTCACTTCAATTCACTTTTAATTAAATTTCATCTCTCAAAATATTAATTGTTTTTCGGCTAATTTGAAAAAAGTAGATATTTTAAATGGGATTCAATTGATTAGAAAGTGTGACCAATATTAGCAAAGTTTCATTTATTTGATATTTTGCTTTTTCAAATATGTAATGTGTGCTTGGATATGTGATGCAATTGGTTTGAAAAGTGATTACCTCTTGGAGTAGATGTTGAAAATCTCTAAAATGTTTATTGTTTGAGGTTAGGACCAAAACAGTTAACAGCTTTTTCTATAAAAGGTGAGCCTCTGTCGCAATGGTGTGCTCTACTGTTGCAGACAGTGGTGTGAATCGTTAGGTGATATCTGTATTGTTGGTACGCTCTGTCAGCTCTATTCACGCCCGAATTATCTTTTGAATAATTCTGAGCAAAACGGGTCAATAACTCATAATTAGTCTATTTTATTGGTTTTCTTCTTCTTTTATAATTGATTACTAATTTGATTTGTGATGTCTTTTAGGGAAAGGTTTATGTTTTCGACAGAGTTTTCAAACCGAATGCCTCTCAGGAGAAGGTCTATAACGAAGCGGCGAAGGCTATAGTCAAAGATGTTTTGGGCGGATATAATGGAACGATATTTGCTTATGGACAGACCTCGTCCGGCAAAACTCATACCATGGAAGGCGTTCTCGGAGATACTCTTCTCCAGGGAATCATTCCTCGCATTGTTAACGATATTTTTAATTACATTTATTCAATGGATGAGGCGATTGAGTTCCACATCAAAGTCAGTCAAATGCCTCAACACTTGCCTTAAATTACTTAACCCTCTATTCATACCATAGGTGTCATACTTCGAGATATACATGGACAAAATTCGTGATCTTCTCGATGGTAGGCAATTCTTGTCCCCTGCACCATTCATTTTATTGAGTTTTCTCTTTTACCCTTAAATGAAAGTATCAAAAGTAAACCTATCAGTTCATGAGGACAAGAATCGATGCACTTTTGTAAAGGGCGCCACTGAGCGCTTTGTCACCTGTCCTGAAGAAGTAATGGAAGTGATTGATGAGGGAAAAGCAAACCGACACATAGCGGTCACCAGTATGTCATTCGTGGCCTTATTATGTCTGAACTAATTTTCTCGTATTTTGGTCTCAGATATGAACGAACACTCCTCTCGAAGTCATTCTGTCTTTTTAATTAATGTGAAGCAAGAAAATCAAGAGAACCAGAAAAAGTTGACTGGCAAATTGTACTTGGTCGATTTAGCCGGCAGCGAAAAAGTTAGCAAAACGGGTGCAGAAGGAATGGTTTTGGATGAAGCCAAGAACATAAATAAGTCACTCTCAGCCTTAGGGAATGTCATATCTGCGTTAGCCGACGGAAATGTAAGCCTTTCTATTTGTTTTGTCACAATTGTCATCTCATAATTGCTTTGTATTTGATCTGAACGGTACAGAAGTCACACATACCATATCGTGATAGTAAACTGACCCGTATATTACAAGAATCTTTGGGTGGAAACTCTAGGACAACAATAATTATCTGCTGTTCTCCGGCCTCTTTCAACGAAATGGAAACCAAATCAACCCTTGAATTCGGCAAAAGAGCAAAAACTATCAAAAATGTGGTTATAGTTAATGAAGAACTGACTGCAGAAGAATGGAAGCGAAGATATGAACGAGAAAAGGAAAAAGTGAATAAACTGAAGGGACAATTATCCAGACTCGAGATGGAAGTCAATCGATGGCGAGGAGGAGAAAGTGTGCCTCTGGAAGAACAGGCAAACCTAAAGGACTTGGAGGCCAGCACTCTGAGTCTGTCGGAGTCCGTCCAGAATCTAAGTGCAGTGACAGCAATCGCTGCCGACACTCACATCTCTAATTTGATTACCTCTTCTGAGCCCCTGAGTAATGAGGAGCGCATGAAATTCGAAGAGGAAAGGACTCGACTTTACGCTCAATTGGACGAAAAAGACGACGAAATTGATAAATACAGTCAACATTTGGAGAAACTTAAAGAACAGATCTTAGAACAGGAAGAATTGATTAGCTCTTCGCGAAGAGATTATGAAATTCTTCAGCAGGAAATGACTCGCATTCAACAGGAGAATGAGTCCGCGAAAGAAGAGGTCAAAGAAGTGTTGCAGGCGTTGGAAGAGTTAGCAGTCAATTACGATCAAAAATCACAAGAAGTCGAGTCCCGAAATCGAGAGTTCGAGACATTAAGTGAAGATTTGAACACAAAGTTGAGTGCTTTGAATAGCTCTCAATCGGAACTCCAACAAATGAGGGAACAAAGTCTTCATCAAAGGAAACGTCTCAACGAAATGCTCACTAATTTGATGAAAGATTTGGGAGAAGTGGGCATTATTTTGGGAGCCAATCCCACCAGTGTGATCGGTGAACTCAAAGTTGCCGGAGACAGCAATAAGATGGAGGACGAGTTTACTGTCGCACGACTTTACATAAGCAAAATGAAGTCGGAGGTCAAGGCGTTGACTTCGGTAAACATTTAATTATTTTTGACTCATTTTAATCATTATTCATATGAATAGCGAACTCAACAAATGGAAAGCCTTCAGACGACTAGCAATAAAAGGATTGAATCCCAGGAGAAAGAATTGGCCGAATGTCGACTTCTGATCAGTCAATATGAGGCCAAAATGAAGTCTCTTCAGGAATCGATGCGTGACGTTGAGAATAAGAAGCGATCACTTGAGGAAGCGGTCGATCAGCTGAATGAGGAGTGCACTAAACTCAGGGCAGCGGAAGAGATGCACGACGTGACCACTAAGGAGAAACAGAAGGAAAAGGATTCGGTCGAAAAAATGAAGAACGCTTTGGAGCAACAAATCGAAAAACATCGGGAAAACCATCAAAAACAGTTATCAGCGCTCAGGGATGAGATCGCGGAGAAGCAGTCTCTCATTGATCAGCTGAAGGACGCCAATCAAAAGTTGACGTTAGCCCAGGAAAGGCTTCAACTCGAATACGACAAACTTAAGACCGATGAACAGGAAAAGAGCGCTAAACTTCACGAGATGACAGTTCTGAATGACCGCAGAGAACAGGCCCGACAAGATCTGAAAGGCCTCGAAGAAACTGTCGCCAAAGAATTGCAAACTCTTCACAATTTGCGCAAATTATTTGTCTCTGATTTGCAGAGCAGAGTCAAAAAGTCCGCCGCAGGAGAAGAAACTGAGGATTCGTCCAATTCGGGCGGTTCTGTGGCTCAAAAACAGAAGATTTCTTTCTTAGAGAACAATTTGGACCAATTGACTAAAGTTCATAAACAGGTCTGTTTTGCGTTTGATTCGATCTTTTGCTAAGTTTGTATCTAATTTGTTGTCAAAAGCTGGTCCGCGACAACGCAGACCTCCGATGTGAACTCCCAAAACTCGAAAAGAGATTACGCGCAACAATGGAAAGGGTTAAGGCTTTGGAGGGAGCCCTCAAAGAAGCCAAAGAATCGGCAATGAAGGACAGGAAACGATATCAATACGAAGTCGACCGAATCAAAGAAGCCGTCAGACAAAAGAATTTGGCGCGAAGGGGACATATGGCGCAGATAGGTATGCCTCAAACCACACAACTCTTAGATCTAACCTTATTCGTAATCAATAGCAAAACCGATCAGAGCTGGCGGTGGTATCGCTGGTAATAGAAATGCTGTCAACGCTAACATCCAAAACAATAATGTGGTCCGACCTGTCATTAGGAACCCTCAACAGCGCACTACCAATAGAGGTGACTATTCTTAACATCTTTTCGATAGTAATTAATTGAATTTTAATTGCTTTGAATTAGAAATTGTCGACAACTAAACGAATTTTAGGACTGATTTAAAAACTTTTGTTTTAATGAGATTTTAATTCTTTTTACATTTATTTAATATTTAATAAAAAAAATTATAAACTTTTAAGTATAAAAATTTTGTCACTTTATTTATAACTGTTTTGCAGTGCAATAGTACTGACAGTTGAATCAAATCAAAAAATGTATTATATATTTAATTATTTTAAAGCTTTAAATGCAATTTGTTTTAAATTATTAAACAATTGTAATATAATTGTAATAATTGTCTCTTTATTATTATTAGACTATTTTTTAACAAATATACAGACAATTGTCTGAAAACATTCTTTTATTTTAACGGAAGAAGTGATCCAAACTTCAATTCTTTTGACTTATTTTCGAATTTAAATCATTTTGGATCAGTTGGAGGACATGAATGGCCGCCACAGGAATTCGAGTGCCTGTTGTTAGTCAATACAATTAATAAAATTAACTAAAATGTAAGAAAGTGTCTGACCCGGTCCAAAAATAGCAGCGGCCCCGTTATCATAGAGAAAAGGGTAATCTTGAGGCGGTATAACCCCTCCGACCACTATTTTTATTTCCCTTTAGTAAAAAAGCGTAAAATAAAAAGTCATAATTGCAATGATCTTACGGTCGGCCCATCTTTTTGAGTGCTTCTGCGAGTAAAGGCACTAAAGTTCGGTGTCCGGCGGCCTGACTACTAACACCTACACAGTGGACGTCAGCATCTATTGCTTGTTGAGCAACTTCTTCAGGTGTTTGAAAAAGTGGTCCCAAATCGACATCAAAGCCGACGTCAGCGAATCCAGTAGCTATGACTTTGGCGCCTCTGTCGTGCCCGTCCTGACCCATCTTTGCCACTAGAATTCTAGGCCGTCTGCCTTCCAAATCTTCGAATTGTTTGACCTTATCTTGAATGGCCTTCAATTCATCGGAATGACTATAAGCTGAAAAGTAGGCGCCGCTGACCAGTCTGTCTGCGGCCACATATCTGCCAAAAGCCTTCTCCATGGCAACGGATATCTCTCCCAGAGTGGCCCTACTCTTTGCACATTTAATGGCTTTTTCCAAAACGTTTCCGTCATTTAAGGCCGCATTTGTTAACTCTTCCAAACATTTGTTAACTTCCTCTGAATTGCGATTTGATTTAATTTTATTCAGTTTTGAGATTTGCGTTTCGCGAACCACTTTGTTGTCGACGACCAACACTTCCACCGGATCTTCCTTTTCGAGTCTATACTTATTGACGCCTACAATAACTTCTTTGCAGCTGTCAATCGCCGCCTGTTTCTGTGCCGCACATTCTTCGATCTTCATTTTAGGCATTCCTTCTGCAACTGCTTTAGCCATTCCTCCCATAGCTTCGACCTCATCAATCAGTTTCTTAGCCTCATTATAGACCTGGTCAGTTAGCGCTTCCATCATATAAGAACCACCCCATGGATCAATCACTTTAGGAATACCAGTTTCTTCTTGGAGTATAATTTGGGTGTTTCTTGCAATACGAGCGCTGAAGCGGGAGGGGAGGGCCAAGGCTTCATCGAACGAATTTGTGTGCAAAGATTGGGTTCCACCGAAAACAGCGGCCATGGCTTCGACAGTGGTGCGGACGATATTATTATAGGGGTCCTGTTCTGTCTGAGACCAACCTGACGTCTGACAGTGTGTTCTTAACATACAAGACTTGATATTCTTAGGTTGGAAGTTGAGCTGAATGAGGTCAGCCCATAGACGTCGGGCTGCTCTCATTTTAGCGATTTCCATATAGAAGTTCATTCCTATCCCCCAAAAGAAAGAAAGTCTGGGCGCGAACTCATCTATAGTAAGACCGGCTTTGATACCTGTCCTACAATATTCGAGACCATCAGCTATAGTAAAAGCCAACTCGAGGACAGCCGTAGCGCCGGCCTCTTGCATATGATAACCAGATATAGAGATTGAATTAAATTTTGGCATATTTTTGGACACATAGGCAAAGATGTCACCAATTATTCGCATGGAGTAGTCGGGAGGGTATATATATGTGTTCCTAACCATAAATTCTTTAAGAATGTCATTTTGAATGGTTCCGGACAATAACTTCTGTTGAACTCCCGACTCTTCTGCGGCCACAATAAAAAAGGCCATCACAGGAATGACGGCTCCATTCATTGTCATCGAAACTGATATTTTGCTTAAATCGATTCCATCGAACAAAGCTCTCATGTCCTCAACTGAATCAATGGCCACTCCGGCCATTCCTACATCTCCCTGAACCCGAATGTCGTCGCTATCATATCCTCGATGAGTGGCCAAATCGAATGCGACGGACAGTCCCTGTTGTCCGGCTTTGATATTCTCTTTGTAGAATTTATTGCTTTCCTCAACAGTACTGAACCCTCCGTATTGTCTTATAGTCCAAGGCTTCTGGGCATACATTGTGGGGTACGGCCCTCTAGTAAAGGGAAACCGACCTGGAACTTCATTGTGAATGCGATCACTGATATCAGGCGACAAATAGATGGGTTGGACAGCAATTCCTTCATTTGTGTTCCAAACCAATTGATCCGCACTTTTGCCTTTCATTTGTTTTGCTGCCAATGATTTCCATTCTTCTCTCAAAGAACTCGAATGACGACATTTAAGTGAAGAAATGAGACAAAAATAATGGTTTCGAATGATTTTGCGGCTAATTTGCAATTTGGTAAAATTCATTTTTGATATTATTTTGTTATTTCGTCAAAACTAAGTGAGAGATAACTTCCCTCTCATTAATGATTTCGAAACCGAACTCAACGTTATATCAAAACATAGAAATAAGACTTAATTTTGCGAACATTTGAATTATTTTTAGTTTTCATTAAATGATAAAAAATTTAGTCTCAAAACAATTATCTGTCAAATTATTTTTGATATGAAGTGGATTTGTGTTTTGAAAAATGAGTTAAAGTGATGTCTGTTTATTTGTTGGTGAAGTTCTAATGCAATAGAAAGTGTAACTTTAGTTATGTTATGGTTTGGGATAAAAGTCCGTTTTTGGTAACTCTGTCCTCCAATCACTCATTAGCTGAAGTGTTGACTAAGGATGTGCTTATGAGAGGATATTCCTCACATCAGATTAAAGTTTTTCTTCGCCATACCATTCAGTCGTGTCTCGAGTTGCAATATAAATAGATTGGGCAAGATACTATCGGATATACTGTGCAAGTCTATGGCATATGCCTTTTGAAAGGACAAAAACAAAAAGGGCTTCTCTTACGTCACGCACTGCAACACAAACTCATTATAAAATATATTTCATTAATTACTTTGTTTTATAACATTTCGCTCCAATTCTTGGAATAATAATTCATTTTTGTTTAAATTTAGTGCTTTTTAATTAAAAGTACAAAAAATTAGAGTGATTTTGATTGGGAAGGTCGGGGATAGTTGTGCGGTGTGGGGTTGGAGGAGTGGATGGCGATTATGGTTGTGCTGGTGTTCTGCCTCTGTTGTAGTGCAACGTATAATCAAAATAATATTTACTTATTTTGGAAAAGCAGTGAATGACCCAAATGTTGACATTTATCTCCAGAGAAAGTGACACTCATTTCCAAAATGAATAAATTCATTATTAATGAAAACCTGAATCCGAATCCATTAATGAATGGAAATTTGAAGACCGAAGAGATTAATGGAAATATTTATGATATGAATGACGAAAGTTTGTCCATAAGTGAGACAAATGTCTTTCAGTTGAATGAAACACTTAAACAACGAGAAGCTCTTATTAAACAATTGAGTGAAAGACTACAAACCACTCTTCAGAGTCGCGACGATATCACCAAAACTGCCGAATGTATGGTCTCACAGATCGAAGAACTTAAACAACAGCTGAAGTTTGTCTCCACTTCGCTCCTCAACAAAACAGCTGAAGAACAGCCAACTCTTCAGGATTTCGAATGTCAGACGGAATGGACTGAAGACAGTTCTATAGAAGAAGGTCGCAGACAAAGCGAATGTCATGTCTCGCAGTTGTCTACTCCCGTCGGTGTTAACACTTTTATGTCTTCATACGAAGATAAGAGACACCAAACCCTCAGAAGTCAAGACTTTAGTGAGAATTCAGTTCAAACTGATTCCGATTTATTACACTTTAAATGCAAACAAGAATTAGAAAAACTCAAACAAAATCTTTGGCATGAATTCAAAGAACGAGAGAAACAAATTGAGGCCAAACTTAGTGAACAACTCAATCGATTGGAGGGACAGATGAGAGCCGACAAGAACTCATATCTCGATGAAAGTAAAAAACTGGACGAAGAGATCGAACGGTTGAAGTCATATATTTGTGATCTGGAAAAACAAAAAACTTCGCTTAAGGCCAATGAAGACGAAGAAGTTCCTAATTATAAGATAAGTGACGGTTTGTCGCCATTTATTACCAATTTATCACAACTTCACAATCAGTCGGAATCGGATCCGCATTCGATCTCTCGTTCGCCGATTTTCCAAACCCTTCAAAAGTATGTAATTCGAGTAAAATTCGCTTCGAATTCAAACTTTATTTCATTTATCACTAAATTCACAATTCATTGCAATCGTTGTTCACTTTAATCACATTTCATTCAAATTATTTGTAATTTATTTTATTTCAAATTATTATTTAATTTCATTTCAAAAGTTGTAATAATTGGTCCCAAACTCATCCGGCATATAATGCACCTCCACATGAGTCCGATATTGAAAATATTGAGTGAGTCTTGTTTTGACCACAATCTTATTGGTGGCCATCGTTTAGAATATTTGTTTTGAATGTTTTGGCATTTGTTTGGTTTGTTTGCATGAATATAATGTAATTGATTTGCATTTCAATAGTTTTTATTTTAAATTCAACGTTCAGTAGTTTTGGGCTTAAATTGGTGTCAGTTTTAGTGGAAATAGAGTTAATACCATTAAAACTAATAAATATGTATTTATAGATATGCGACACAAACACCGATAGAAAACTCTCGTTTACTTCACGTGTTATCAGATTTAGTGAAGACTTTTATCGATACCGAACACGACATTCAGAAACATTTAATAGATATGGGAATTGAGAACAAAGTGTCGAATAGAGAAGACTTTCTCCAAAGTTTTGTTTCTCTTAACGAAGATATCATCGAAAGACTTTCTGAGACAGATTTATGTGAAGATGGACCCGATTTGACCCCGAATTCTTCAAACGCCTTGTATTATACTCCGCCTTCAGGTCAGAATGAGGTAGAAATGGAAGAGGACGTCGTATTGGGCGCCAGTCGACGACTTCGGACGGCTGTCGACAGAATTCTTAAACTTTTGAGTGAAATCGTGTCCACACAATCAGAACATGACTTGAATGCTCTTCAAAGGAAGAACGAGGAGCTTTTGTCCGAACTGAATGAAGAGTGTGTCCGACGCAACAAACTGACCGCTCAGTTATTGCAAATCGAAGATCGCGTCAAATGTCTGGAAAAAGAAAAGACTAGTCTTTCGGATAAAGTAATTGATTACAACGAAATGAAGCGACAAATGGAGACAATGAGAATCAAACTCAATGAGTATGAGTTGGAGAGAGACAAATGGCTAAACGACAACAAACGACTTGAAGAGGAAAAGTCTTCGTTCGCTAAAGGATTGCCTCAACTCCAGAAAAGTAAGCCTTTAGAGCTTCCGAACGGTTGTATGTCTATTGTCTTTACTTTGATCTCTTTTCTTAATTATTCTTGTGGTGATTGGTATCTAATCTAATAATGCATTTCACTTCTTATTGCAAGTTCTAGTTTCTAATAATAGCACTGCACAGAACACTGCACTGTTCGCAAACACAGGTTTGTTTCGTTATCTCATTTACAGTACGGGTTATTTCCATAATTATCGCTACCATCTAATGCCTTCTGTTTTGCACAACCAATCGCCCGACTTTAGAACTGGTGAACGACAACGAAGCGCTCAACAGTGATCTCCAACAACTACAACAAGAAAGGGTCAAACTCTTACAGCGAATACACGCCTTGGCTCTCGAGACAGAACACCTCAGGAGTGAGAGGGATGACATCATTGATGAAAAGCGTAGAGAATCCGAGGACTTTATCGCTCAAATCGAAGCGAATGAGAAGAATATTTTGAGTTATAGAAAATTCATTGACGAACAAACACATGAAAGGGAACTGGAAAGGGATGAGTACCACAAAGAGTTGCTAACTTTGACTGAAAGAATCAAAGATAAAGACAAAAGTGAAGCCAAACTTAGGTCTCGTTTGGAAGAAATGGAAACTCAAATCAGTTGTTTGACTGAAGAGAAGTGCTTTAAGGAAAAACAATTGATTGAAATGAATTCACAGCTGAAGACTGGAAACAACGAAATAATCGAATTGAAAGCTATTGTCAAACAAATGGAAAGAGTAAATGACAAAAGCAATCAATCGGAGCGTCACTTGCGCTCAAAGATAGACGCTCTTAACGAAGCTCTTGAACTTCAAATAAGACTCAATGAAGAGTCACAACAGGAAGTGTTGTCCAATAATATCATCGAACAAATCACTTCGAAGACACATTTGTTGCAAAACACTTTAGGATCAGTTGAATGTGAAAGTGAATCGGAGGACACTTCAATCGAGTGCTCTTTCAATGACGTCCGACTTCTTAGTGAAAAGATGAGTGCTTTAAATGAATGTATCGATCGTTTGATTATTCAAAACAATGGACTCAAATGCGAATTAGAAAGGCTTAAGAACAGCAAAAATCAAGACTTTCATGAATTGGTAAAAGAAAAAGAGAGTTTTGAAAGAAATTTGACTGAAATTCTCAGATCTAATGAAATACTGAAAGAAGAATTGAATTCTAAGCATTTACAGTTGAGTGCTCTTAAATCCAGACTCGAGTCTTCTTTAGATTCCTCTGACATGAAATTTATGGTCGAAGAACTTCAGAACAAACTTTTAAATGAAGAACAAAAGAAAAATAATTTGGAGTTTGAAGTGATTTCTCTTAAGCAACAGATCGACGATAGAGTCAACAAATGCTCACAACTCATGGATGAGTTAACTGTTCTCAAGCGTCAGATCAAGACAATAGATTCAGACAAATGTTGTTTAATCCGAGAAAATGATGAATTAAGACTAAAACTTAGTTCAAAAGAAGCTATACTTTCGGCTATCAAACAATCGGCTGAAGAAAAAGTGAGCGCTTCCTCGCAAATGACGCAACAAATGGAGAAATACAGAACTACTATCGAATCCATTGAAACGGAAAAGTCTTCTTTGGCTAAACTCAATGAAGACTTGAAGAATAGAATCAGTGCCAATGAACAGATCATTACTTCTTTGAGACAACAGATTCAAGAAAATTATAAAAAAGAGTTAAAACTTTGCGAAACTACGGATTCGTTGAATGCAAAGTTAAAAGTTTTAAATTCAGACAAAAACAATTTGAATAAAGAAAACACAGAATTGAAGTCAAAGTTGTGTTCTGTAAATACACTTCTCTTATCACTAAACCAACAAATCGACGAAAAGAACAACAAAACAATGGAATTGATTGAAAGGGTCGACTCTTTGACCAACAAACTGAAAGCTGTTGAGTCGGAAAAAGTCAAGTTTTCCAAAGATAACAATGAATTTAAAACTAAGTTAAAACGTTTCGATCAACTGATCCATGAACTCAAGTGTCAAATAAGTGACGAACAAATCAAATCTTTAAGACATGTGGAAGAAATAGATTCACTTAAGTCTCGTCTAAAAGTATTGGAGTCAGAAAAGGAAAGACTACTGAAAGAGAACTCTTCTCTTAGGGCTAAACTTCATTCGAACGAAGAAGTTCTGAATCTTCTAAAACAACAATTAGATGAAAGAAATAACAAAATAATACATTTGAATGAATTGATTGACAAATTGAAAACTAATTTCTTGAGATTCGATTCAAATGACAACCGAAACCACAGAGAAAGGGAAAAATCCAATTCAAGTTCTGCTAAATTACTTGCCGTCAAATCAGATAAGACTTCTGAAGAAGACGACAAAATTAATGGTGTGTCCAATCAGTTATTATGGAAACTCAAAAGAGTTATGAGTCATAAAAATGCATTAATCCATCAAAAGAAGTATTTGCTTCACGTTTTGGGCGGCTTTCAACTGACGGAAAGGGCGACTCTGGCTCTGTTGGCAAACATGAATGTCACCGGTATTTCATTCGAACTTCTTTTCTAACTTAAAATGTTTGACCGCTTTTCTGATTGCAGTCGATGACGAACCGCCAGCCCTCCAGAGCAGCAAAAGTAGGTTCCGAAGTGTTGTCTACTCTATTATGGCGATCTCAAGAATGAAACTTTTGGTTAGAAAATGGAAGTCAAGAAATCACTGCAAACCCAAAACGACTGTCGCAAAGACTGTAAGCACCAACTCTTTGGGCGCCGCCAATGAGTTACAAACGGATTCCACTTTACAAGAGTTTGTTAATCGTTTGCAAAGACTTCACGACACACTCGGACTTAGAAGCGGACAGACTTGAGTCCAACTTCCCATTAGATTCGCATTTTTTAAAACCAAAAATATTTAATTTATATTTAATAATAAAATGAAATATATTTTCAAAATTTATTAGTTTTTAATATTGAAAAGCATTTAATGTAAGCGAAAGTGTTTTGACATCGATTTTATTTACAATAAATGAACACTTATTTAAAACCAGATATAAATCAGTTATTATTCAGTTATTATTGAGTGAACTTTGGTTTTGAAGCGAAGTCTTAATTCTCTGAAGAAGTTCTCGTTTCACAGAATCATCGACTAATTGTCGGGCTCTTGGAGTCACTTCACTGATCAGTGCGTCTAAATTGATATTATCCACACCAACATCCCTGACCGCATCCTTGCAGAGGACTACCACCTTATCCCTCCACCCACACTCAAGAAGACGTGTCCTCAACAACTGAACCAGTCTTTCCCGTTCTCCCGATTCCGTCAAAGTCTTTGGTATTCATTTGAAATTAAGTTCAAAATATTTTTCGGCAAACAATACCTGATTGGCAATGGTTTTCATTCTCTTCTGCTTCTCGATGTCAGACATTGTTTGGGTATAAAAGGGACGGAAAGACAAACCAAATGTCAGTTTCTATTCAATGATTAGTCGACTAATTATTTTAAAATCAGTTTTGTTTCATTTTTTTCTGACTCTTTACACTTCAACCCATAAATAACGACAAACTTTTAATTGATTACTTTAGAAATGATTTTAGAAGTGCCAATCAATAACCTACCACATTTGACTCATTCTTATTAAACTAATCATACAATTATTTAATTGACACAAATTTATTGAATTCTGTTGATAATTTTAAAAATTTAAGAAATGTATGAATTGTATTATACTTATACTTAATTAATGCAAAGTTGACGTAATTTTTAAGCAAATTATCGATTATTTTTAAGCTGAGCAAAATATATTTACTTCAACAAAATGCGTTATGCAATTAAATAGTGCAGAATTAATATGAAATTTAGTCCACAACATAGATCACGTGGTCCTTTGTTTGCGTAAATAACTTTTCTCTGATTATATAAAATCTTTGTTTTGTTGAAGACTTTTAATTCAGTTTTGAAACAAAATTTGTTTTATTTGAATAAAAAGTAATAATTGTTTAAATCACGATTTGATCCCAAATATGCCAAACAATGACTTAGATCTTGGATTTCTTTACAAAACAATGAGTCAGTTTTCTGCGCTCTTTCTTAAAATTTAATCTTAAATAAGTTGTTTTCAGTCGAAAGGGATCCAAAGAAAAGAAGAGTAAAACCGGTCGAGAGTCTGATCGGAGCTCTGGATTTGGAAGACAGTGAAGATGACAGCGATTATATGCCTAACAATATGGCCGAAGACGATGATGATATCGATGACGACTCCAGTGACAACAACGACAAGACTGCTGATAATGAAGATGAAGAAGAGGAGAGTGACGACGACCACAAATTAAAGTCCAGTTTTCTTAAGGCAAATCATAAATCCAAAGCACGAAAACCTTCGATAAAATCGAATGATTCGGTGACCATTAGTGGTCACCGAACACCTCCCCGTCAGTCGTGTAGCACAGCATCTATTCTGGTCTGTAGTGTCTGTTTGGGAGACATTTCCCGAAGCGATGATGAGATCGTTGAATGCGATTCTTGTGGAATATCAGTACACGAAGGATGTTATGGTATTGTCTCCGATGACACAGAATCACTTCATTCAAACACGTCTTCTGCATCGACTGAGCCCTGGTTTTGCGACCCCTGTCGGGCAAATGTCCGCAATCCGGTCAGCTCTTTGCTTACATTTATTCTGTTCCCTAATTAACTGGTTGTTTATCTGAAAGTTTTGTGAACTGTGTCCCAATGCCGGTGGAATATTCAAGGGAACTGATGCGGGCCGGTATGTGACCCCAATTTGTGTTGTTATTGACAATTCTTTGATTGTTTATGATTTGTGGTTTAGATGGGTTCATATGGTTTGTGCGCTTTATATCCCTGGAGTTGCTTTCAGTGATGTGACAAAACTGACGGGACTGACGCTCTTCGAAATGCCATACTCTCGATGGGGTCATAAAGTATGTCTTCACACATAATTTGATTCATTCGTTCTTTTAATTGTGTTTAATTGTCTGAAAAGGCATGCATTCTGTGTGAAGACGAGAGGTTGAGTCGGACAGGAGTTAGTATTTGTTGTGACGCAGGGATGTGCAAATCCTATTTTCACGTGACGTGCGCTCAACGCGAAGGACTGCTGTCTGAGTCTCATTCAGTGGAAGACGTGGATCCGTTCATAGCCTATTGCAAACTACACGCCGACAAATCAACACAAAGAAGTAAACGACGCAATTGGTTGGCCCTCCAGTCCAGGTTCAGATCAGACTTCAACACAGTTACAAACCAAAGAATTCAAGTAAAACTTCAAAAACAACGGAACAAATGGAAAGAAAATCGAAATGAATCAGAAGAATCTCTTTGGGGTAAATGACATGAATGGCTCTGAAATCATTCTAATCAATGATTAATAGTTCCGACACAGAAAATGCCTCGACTTCTGAACACCAGTTCGTCAGCTATCAAACGACTGATAAGAAAAGCAGAACTTTTAGGACTCAGTCCTCAGACACATATCGTATCTCATGAAGTGGGAGACGTGCGGCGTAAATGGCACGTCCCGCCCGCCTTCTCTGTCGAATTCATTAGTTATTACATTGGTTTGTATTCATTTTTTAATCAATTTTTATTAAACTATTGCTTGAATTGAAAACAGATCGCAATAATCGGATGACTTCAATGCAAAAGCGTTCCAATGAACTGATCGCTCAAAACAGTGAACTGAAAGACACTGAAAAGACAACCCGTTTAGACTATGAAAAGGTATGACCTCTCGCTTCCCTTCATTTATCTTTAAATATGTTATAATTTCGTAGAGTTTGCAAGAGTTTGAAAGAATAAAAGAAGAAACCGATTGTCTTCGCGTCAAAGCTGAAAAATATTTCAATATTTTAAACACATTGTCCGAACAGAACATTCCGTTACCCAAAATATTGGAAGTGATTGAAACAACTAAAAAAAGTTTAGCTCCGAATGAGTCAAATCGGAGACAAAGTTCAGTAATTAGAATGAATGAGTGCGGGATTTGTCATCAAACAAAAGATCAGCACCAATTGGCTCTTTGCGACTCCTGTCAGCTCTATTACCATCTGTATTGTCTGGACCCTCCTCTGACTCGAATGCCCAAGAAAACTCGGTTTGGTGGTTGGCAGTGCTCCGATTGCACTGAACAGCAGGAAACACAGGACAGTGACAATGAGACCAGTAACCAATCTGTGGTCGACGCCCCACGAAGACTACGAGAGCACGTGAAAGGTCCGAATAAATTTGAACCCGACGCCGGATATTCTCCACCTTCGAGTGTGTCCTCCGCCTCCAAATTACTGAAAAGGAAATCCAGTTCTAATCCAAACAAAAAGAAGAAAAGAAAGATTAAAGACAAGACAACAGAAGACGGCAGCGAAACATCGGAAACGAGACGTCAACCCATCGGAACCTCTCCGACATCTCACAGAAAACAAATCAATTCAGAAGAAAATTGCTTTCAATGCAATCTAACGGCAACTCCGAGGGAAAGAGTTCAGTGAGTCTTTTGATATTAACTTTTAAAACTTTATTCAATTGAATTTTTCTCTTAAGATGTGATAATTGCGACAACTTTTATCATTTGAGTTGTTTGGATCCACCGGTCAAAAAGAGCCCTAAACAGAGAGGCTATACCTGGTTCTGCCATCACTGCGACCTTTCGGTTGTTGACAGACCCTCAGGGCTTATCTTTTTCATAACTTTATTTTCAATTGTCTATCAATTATAGGACGACGAAGATGATATTGACGAACAAGAGTTAGACGATGACGACGACGACGACGACGACATTGAGGAAGAAGAAGAAGATATAGAATCAGATTAAAGCTATTATTTGATACATTTTGAACTCATTTTTTTCTGAAATAACTTAATTCAAATGCTTTCGTTTATTACAAATTCGAATGATTTCTAATTAATACTAAATTTAATAAATATGTAAAATATTTTTGAATAAACCAATGGATTAACGAACTTGGTCAGTGGACATGGTCAGTGGACATGGTCAGTGGACATGGTCAGTCAGATACACTCTATGACAGTCAGAGCCATCTTTTGTCAGTAAATATCATAAGAGCTGACAATAATTCTGGAAAATTTGATTATCTGAAAGTCAATTGAATTGATTTTAATTATAAGTATAATTGCATTAAAAACATTGAATTACTTACAAATCAATGGATTTATTCACTCAAATCAGAGACACTTTAACGTATATATTAAGTAATTATCGTTTCGGTGATATGTCTTCTCCGTCATCACAAGCGGTAGAATTGGTCCACAAATTGTTGTCACAAATTGAAGGCAAAGACAAATACATTGAAAGACTTTATTTGTTTTACTATTTAAGTGAAATCGTTAGACATATGACATCTGAGAACGAGAGCCAACATTTCATCAATACTTTGTTTACATCACCTTTGAGTCAAAGACACGCCAACCTTATGTCTCAATTGATTTCATTAGCACTAAGTCTTCGTAACGAAGAGCTACTCAATTGTACGGCAAAGTATGTCATGAATTGCGACAAAATCTCACTTTCAAATGACATCAAACTTGAGATGAGTTTAGCCACAGATTCGCCACAATTTTGCGCCGCATTTATAAGTAAAGGGTATTTCGTTGGCAATGGTGTCACCAAAAGTCAATTAAGCCATTGGTTGAACACTTTGGTGGAAGTGGTTGACCAAAATCTTTTGGTTGTCAACGCCTCGATTCGCTTCTCATTACTGGACGGTCCCATCGACTCGTCCCTGCATTTGGCGATACTATCGGCGGTTCAGTCCCGCAAATGTCAGCCGCTGTCCAATCAATTTGTCATAGATTTGGCGACAGTCATATCTCAGCGAACAAACAATGAGGAACTGGTGGACAGATTCGCACAAATCATTATTATTGGAAACTCATGTAATATGTGTTCGCAATCAAATCAAGTAAAGAATATCTTGTTATCCAAATTTCCAAACAATTCACTCATTAAAGCCATTTGTAAATAAATTTAATGAATATATTATTAATAAAAATAATTTTTTATAAGTAGACAAACATTAATCAAAACATTTAATAAATACTTATTTGACGAACAATTAATTAAAATACTTAAAGCAATTCATAACCGATTTGTTGATTGCAATTCATTCAAATATATGATTTCGGATTGAGATAAATGTTCTAAATTAGGTTTCGACTGCCAGCGCAGGTATAGGGCCGACCAAAAATGCATTTGACTGATGTGTGCATTTAATTTCAGTGCATTTGATTTGAATTTTGCATAAAATGGGTTTTGGGTCAGCATTTGGTGATTGACTGACAACTCTTGTCTGAGTGGAGGACTTCTTAGTTCCAATTCTAAGCTTATTTTCGAAGACTTCCTTATGTTTGGGAAGAATGGAATCGAAGACTGTTTGTACTGACAATCAAACAAATATATCAAATAAAATGACGAAAACTCGAAAGAAAATGGATTTTGAATTATTAACTGAAAAATACAATCAATAAAAAGAGTGAAAAGAATATGATTGGGATTTAGAGCACTCGACTTTCTATTCGTAAGACCTGATAAGTGCAGCCATTCTTTACTCAACAAAGACTCGAAGCCAACAATAGTTCTTCTCTTGGGATCAATCATCAGCTGAACTAATGAGGAGACGACACAATTCCATTCTCTGTCCAGTTCTTCTACTAAACCGACCGACGCTTCATTTGTGATGATTTCAACCACTTTTTGGACATTTTTAAGGGTTATATTCACGCAATTAATCCATTTTCCCATTTTGTTGAGACAATTGTACTCTTCGTTAGTGTTGTTTTGAAAGCAAACTTCTTTCAACTTTTCATAACTCTGTTCGACGATCAGAACTGACGGAAAAACTGAGTCCACATTAATTTGTCGCAAAGGAGTGACCAAATCTTTTAACAAAGAGTTCATATCCTCGTAATTATCGAAAGTAGAACTTCTTATCAAAAGATTTCCATTTGGAGGATAAAGATATGAAACGACGGGAACTCTCTGTCCTCTGGTTTGGGTAGAGATCATTGAAATTAGCATTTGGTCGGTTATCGGTTTCGGAACAATGAAAGACGGGGGAAGGGAGTCACACAACTGGTAGTTCTCATTGGTTTGAGTTAACCTCAATTTATAGCATTCCTTCCAATGGCTCTCAAACTGATTCCAATCGGCTTTCAAGAGATAACTGTAGTTGTCTTTCAGTGATTTCGTTAGTTTTGAATACTTGTTGTCAATAGTATTAGCTGTCAATCGACGCAATTTATCGACAATTCTTTTCGTTTGTTCGCTATTTTTAATCTGAAACCGAATCCGACGGAAATCAGAACAAAAAATAGTGATTGAAATGAAGTTGTGGTCAAAAGACTCTTTCAACAAATCGATGGCTAATAAATCGACTTCAAAGTTCGCACTTTTATGGCTATTGAATGGTATGAAGTGAGACAAACTACTGGTCTTCTCTTCCCTGTTCTCTTCAATTGGATGTGAAGTATAGCTTAAGAACATCAATCCGTTGCCATTTAGACTCAATTGTCCACAAATGCCAGTTCTGTGTCGAGTGTGTGAATAAAAATAATTGACGCCATCAATCGTATCGTTAAGAAGTGTTCCGATAGAGGAAGTGCTTCGACTTATTATTCGGTGATCTTTTGGTTCATAAACAATAGAAGAGTTTCTCCTCATTCTATTCAAATCAGTGGAAACTCCATTTTCATCGAAAGTGGTCCACATCTGAGTCAAAGGACAAACAATTTAATTGATAAAAGAGATAACCGAAGGAAAGCATATCTGACTTCATCGGTATTTCGCGGATCACTACTGGAATTGATATCCAAATCGATGTAAGACTTGAATGTCTTTTTGTTTGTGTTTACATTAGAAATCAAAGAACTGATAGAACTGTTTCGAGCCATCACTCAATTGATAATTGATTTGTCGCTGATTTCAATATCTCTGTCTGTATTCACTTCTGAGTCATAATTGATTGCTATTTGAAGTCAGAACTGATTCCAATATTTCTAAAATAATTGTAAAAATCCCAAAAATCAAAATAAAGTATCAAAACAAATGATAACTCATTTGATAAGAGATACGCATTTGAGTAGAAGTAGTGGAAAGTGCAGCCCATGTCAGTGGAAACGCCCCCAACGCCCCAACTCTCCAACCGCCACAACTACAACACTCACAAATCGTCCAAGCTGCTCTCCTTTTTAGTTCTAATTATCCCAAAAATGTTCTTAACATTTAGATTATCGATAAATAAGACATCAATTAGTTTATAAATTTATTGGAAACACTGAAAATTATGATTACTGATGATTACAAAATTACGAACATTTTTATATTTATTATAATATTTATTAAGCGTATATTTTGATGTCATTTGTATTTGGAAATAAGTTTAAACCTACGAAATAACTAATTTGATTAGCTGATGATAAATCAGAAATGGCCAATCAAGTTTTTCTGGGATGGGGGTATTTTGTCGAGTGATGGTGGGGTGGGGTAGGAGGAAATAATGACCGGAAAAGGCTTATTATAGCTTAAATTAACTTAATTTTTCTTTAATTTTTGCTACTCTGCAAGCTTAAGGGATAAATTCCTTAAATTAAAGAACAAAATGTCGGATTTTGACTCAGAAAATTCCTAAAATTAACTCAAAAAATTCCTGCTCTCTTCGCTCGCGGGAACCGGGGGGGGGGTAGGTATTATCATTTTAAGG
Organism: Euzetes globulus; assembly: GCA_034695525.1. Classification (NCBI taxonomy): domain Eukaryota; kingdom Metazoa; phylum Arthropoda; class Arachnida; order Sarcoptiformes; family Euzetidae; genus Euzetes; species Euzetes globulus. The sequence goes on from JAQIWP010000581.1 coordinate 21,808, forward strand.
GGGAAGGAAACGAAATAAAGCCATCTATTGGCCATCTCTCGGATAAAGAATTTTTGAAAAATAATATATAAATTTAATAAGAATAAGTAACTTTTTATTATATTTTATTTTGATAAATTTAAAATAAGAACTTGTTCTTACTTGGTCAGGACTAAGTTTTATCAATCACTTTGAAACGTCTCACCAACAAATATTAAAAGTGATTGATAAAACTTAGTCTTGACCAGGTAAGAACATGTTCTTATTTTCCATTTATCATAATGTGTTCTCAAAACTACCAAAACCTCAGTAATTTAATTTTATTTCTTATTAAATACAAGACTAGGTATAACAAATGATGCGTAAGGTAAGCAAGTATATTTCGGTGTTCTCCTAAATGTTTGTCGTTGGTATCGGAGGTAATTTGCAATCTTGTTCGCCATCTTTAACTCTGTTAATTAAATCTAAATGAAGTATTTTCGGCTAATTGCTCGAATACAGTTCAATTATCAGGTTCAATGTATCGAGTTAAATTAAGTTTTAACTTATTTTTCACCGAGTTAGAACCAATTTTAATTGGCATTACTTTCTGGTTAGCCTAGAATTTGAGTTTATTCATACAAAATATATACAAATATTGTAATAACATGCCTAAAGCAAAATTGATAATTTTAGAAAATGTTAAATAATCTACTTGATTAATCTAATATTTCAAAACAAATAATTTATTTTAAAAGAAGATTATCTAATATTCAAATTGATATCAAATATTAACTGATAGTTGTCCCCGGTCACCGTCGGGGTATGTCTCCATCTGACAGACCACCTCTCATAAGGCTTTGGGAAATTGATGAAAAATATATAAAAAATTTAAAGAAAACTTATTTTTAAATGTTTATTTCAGCAAATTTACATATATTTTCTTTCAAAGAATTATAAGGAGGCATAAACAATAATAGAAAAAAGGTTTTAAGGTTTAACATAAATTTACCAAGGTAAAAGAATAATTGTAAAGAGATTATATTGATAATTTTGGTAAATTTTATTAATTTATGCGCAAGAAATAGCTTTACCAATAATTTTAAACAAATAAAATAATTAAAAAACTTTAATTTGATTATTATTATGTCTTTTAGTTAGATTTAATTCTCTTATATATTTAAAATCTGCTCAAGATAAATTTAACCACCCAGATTTGATTATAAGCCGAAAGAGATGCATCTCAGAAATGGGCCAGAACATATCTTTATAATTGTAATTTGAATCACTATCTCAAAAAATAATCTTCTATATATATTTTTTAATAATAATAATAATAATTTATTAATTCAGAACATGTCTAGAATAATACATCAAAAATATTCATTTAAAAGTTTGGAAAATTTATTAAAATTACATTCATTTCGTATATTTAAAGGTA
>JAQIWP010000582.1:0-23180 GCA_034695525.1 Euzetes globulus
GGGAGGGAGGGAGGGAGGGAGAGAGAGAGAGAGAGAGAGAGAGAGAGAGAGAGAACAGAATTATCCAAAAATTGAATCGATGAAGAATTTTTCAAAGCGATAAGAAGTCATTGAAAAGGATTTGATTGTAAGAAATGCTTTTAATTATTTTCTAAACTCACGAATGTTACGATTCAACAATAGATTAAGTCATTCAGACGTTTTGGCCGAAAAGCAGCTGATATTCTGCCAGGAATTCCACACTTGGTTTGAAGGCAATCCTAATAACATTGTTATACATTATTCTTGCGAACAAACTGTTAACTCAGTTTTTTTTCATAAATCATGATTTCATTCTTATTAATACAATTAAAGTGTATTTAATTGTATTTTTAGTTTGTTTTTTAAATGTCATCTCTTTTCATAAGTTTAAACACCAATTATTTGTCTTTTTTTATAGAATAGTACATTTTATATTGGCCAGTTCCAATTTGATTATGAAATTTGACCATGTCATTTCATGTTACTGCCAGTATTAATCAATTATTGATGCAATAATCTTGTTTGTTAAGTAAACATCACTTGTTCATCATTTTTCTATGATTAAATTTGCGATCACCATGGTGATTCTATAATGAATAGCAATTTTTATTTTCAATAGATTATAAAATTGTCTTTTCACTAGAATCAAACATTTAATATCAATTTATTGGAGTATTTCTTAAAGATTCAAGGAAATGATGAATAAGAAATGTATCTGTGCCATCTTGGTCATTCCTAATATGGAATGAATTTTCAATTAACTTAAGTAAATTAAATTATGGATAAAATTGGGCACAAAATAGTCAATTGTTTGGTGTATTTAAAGGACTTTTATAACGAGAAAACTTTCCGCCAAATATTCAGTTGTTATCTAAAGTTCTACTCAGATGTTTGTTTGAAATGCCTGATCAAAACCAGTGGTCAACCTATGAAATTGTAAAACCATTCTTGGTTTTGATGAAATTTCTAGGCTTTCGCCAGAAAATGCCCAAAAATTTGACAAAATATTGTTTTATTCAATTAATACGTATTTTAACACTGATTGCAATCATTTCCACAGTTTATAACCAGGTACTCGTCTCAAAGCGCTATAATAACAACAAGGGCTATTTGAAAGCATTCCTTCTCAGTTTCAAAGTAATCTCGGTACTAATCTCAATCTATTCAATCCGGTGCATAAATATTCTTCATCCACGCATAAATCTACCTCGTTCAAATTACCGAAAGATAAAGATATTCTCGGTAGTTCTTGTCATCGGCTTATTCGTCAATCTATTCATTTATATTACGCTAGATACTATTAAATACTTCAAATTCGAAAACTACTATATTCTAATTTATTTCAACGATGTCAAACTAGACAAGTGCGGCTTTGTTCGCAAGCTACAAGCTGCTTTTATGTCGGTTCAATATTTTGCCCTGATCGTTTTACCTTGCCATTTGGCTGTTCTTTACTCTGCAATCAATTGTACTGTCATTTCGTATATGTTCGAGCATTTGAATTCAAAAATAGTGTCCGGCAAATATAAGCTGATCGCCAGTGACATCAGAAAGATTCAAATCATTCACCAGAGAATCAGTGAACAGGCTTTCAGGCTATCGAAGCAAATGTCAAAATCACTTCTAATAACATACTATCACTTCGTATCGAATTTGTGTGAATACACTTTTTATATCGTCTCTTGCATAAGGCAACCGACTATTCTTGGTCTGTATTTCATTTATATTAATTTAGCCGTCAAGTTTGAGATTGGTAGAATTTGAGCCCAATATTATTTTATTTATTAATAAGAGCATAAATTCTTTTTATAAGACCGTTAATTGACCAGAGTCACATTTTTCTAGGTGATTGGTTTGATTTGTTGATAACTTTCCATCGGTCATCATTAATTTTCACTCTATTTCTGCTGGAGACGATTACAGCCTCACAAATGAGCAGCAATTCCCAGAGCATTCACTCAGCACTCAATCATCTGATATCGTCGACCAACTGTCCCATTGCTGGCGATTGTGTTTCAGTACTGACGCTATTCCTAACAAATCTGAAACATTCTTCAGTAGAGCTGACGGCTTGCAATCTGTTTTCCATACGTCTTTCCCTCATCTGGACAGCCCTCAGCATTATCATCACATATTCTGTTATATTCGTTCAATTAACCTATCCCTGATCATTTATAACTAACAAATAAATACTACCATAACAATAAATAGAATTTGCAAATTAAATTGTCATGTTGAGTTCTTTGTCATTGAAAGGTACATATTTTTATTGTTGATTTTTCTTGTCAATAGTGTTTTTTAAGCTTTTATTCTGTGTTCAGCTGAATAAATAAGTCCCCCATCGAGTGCTGGCCATCACTGAAAATATTAATTTTCAAACATCTGTTTATTCAATGCAAATGTCAAACACTAGAGAAGAAAGGAATCTATTCTTAGCCACACTTCATATAATTGACATTTTGCTGATTGTCTTCTTCGCACTCTATTATTAAAATCTTTTTAAATTAAGTGGTATTCGGGTTAAGGTTAGGTAAGACCAGAAAAAGCCTGGCCCTCAACAGTTGATTCCGTGCTGAACGGCTTTGAAATGTTTTTTTGGCATCAAAATAACGTCGAGTTTCTTATCAATCAATAATTACTCTGTTTTTTACAAATGTGTGAAAAATTAGTTTCTTGTAGTTCTTGTATTCTATTCATAGGATGAGTGTATATCCTGTGCCTGACTATCGGCACAGTCTTTAGATCACATGTTATGTATCGAAATCATTGATTAAAAAAATTGTTTCAACAGTTTTTTAAATATTTGATATGAAAACAGTTCTTTGAATATCCATATGTCTTAAGTTTGGTTTTAATTTTTAATGTCTTCCTTGAAATCAAAATATTATTCTTTGATTTGAAAAAGTTTTAAATATCAAAGAAGTGTTTAGTTTTGCATATTTATGAATATTAAAAATAAGGGTAAAAACAGACTGTTCTTGAAATTTTAAAATCCAAACTTGTTTTCCATGGGTTTGTGCCATAAATCTATAGACAGACAGGAAATCGGATTGTCTTTACCCACAGACGATGGCTCTGATCCACCGATCAAATTAAGGCTAAATTTATTCAATTATTTATTTGTCTTTCATTAGAGGACAATGCTCGGTTTATCTAGCAAGAAGAAAAAGTGCTAATCCAGTTATTTTAAATCGAGCTCAATTTACAAATTTATGCGATCAATATTTCAAAAAGTTATTCATCGTCTGAAAAGTGTCCAAAACTTAACTAATGTTCACTGAATTATAAATTGAAATATAAATAAAATATTTGTTTTTCCTGGAAAATGTTGATTCAATGACAGAGTCATCGAATTATTTCAGTACTCAATATGTAAGCTCTGATTTCGTTCATTCAATACTCGACCAAAAGGATATCCTTTCAACTAATGTCATAATAATTATAAGCACTGGTATATATCCCTTAGCATTAGATGAAGGGATGCCTGAATTAAATATGAACTTGTTTTAATAATTGTTACCTAATCTTGTTAAGTGATCTAAGTTTTCAATTCAAAGTCAAACTAACAAAGTTCAAAATTCTTACTTTCTTCACATGATGTGGTTACTAGCCAAGGTAAAAGCCGATTAAATCTCGGCAATTTATGGCGTTTTAAAGCTCGACCTCTAGTACTACTGAGCTCATCAATATTCTAGTACATTCGCTGGTAGTAATGACAACGCATGAATTGAATCAACACTGCTTATCAAAAAATTTGTATAACCAAGAATGAATTTCTAATACACTGATTATGAACTTGAAATTAATTAAATTTAGTGTGGAATTAGTTTTTAAAATTTTCATTCAAGGATTATTTTATTAAATATCTCAGTTAAACTGTCAAATTCAGGATGAAATATTCTTTATTCTGGGTTGTATTGATTTAAACCCTGGCTATTCCTCAAATCAATGTTGTAATTGAAATAAATAAAAATAATAATTTCGTTTGAAAACAGATTTTTTATACTTCAAATGACATAAATATTTTCGTGGCCTCTGATTGGTTGGCGTCTAATAATCTGATACAATCAACTCAATTACAGATCAACTTTTCTTTTGCAGACGAGACCACAATTCAAATAAATGCCTTATTAGTTGCACACGTCGCTCAGGATAAAATCAAAACATATTCTGTCCTTAAATAGCAGGGAATTTGTTGGCAACCCTTTAGTCGAAGAAAGATTTCGTTTTAATCGAGAAATACTTTGAAAACCTATTTTCACTCCAAACCGAACAAAATGTTTGCCGAACCAAAGGAAAAGGTGGTGCTGTGCGATGGCAAGTGCAAGTGCGGCAAAGACTGCAAGTGCAAGGACTGCAAATGTGGAAAATGAGGTAGGTCGTTTTAATTATTAATTTAAAAATATCATTTAACTTCTAAATCATCAAGCTGAAATATTTTTTGAGACTCTTTATAATTAAATTCAATTATCTATAAATTTACTTTTGATAAATCTATCAAGAAACTTGTTAACTAGTTTTGATGGGGTGAGAAGGTGTTTTGCATGAATAAAATTTTTACAGTTCGATGCTTTTTTTAAAGTTCATCATTATTATTTATCGTCATGGAGTTATTAATCTTATCCTGGATTTGTTTGTCGCTTAATCAATAAAATTAACATGGAAAAACTTTTATTATTAATTAAGTTTACTTTGTTTATTCTATTCAGGAACTCCACCCTCGAGTGCTGTTCACACGAAAAATATGAACAATTGGTAACCTTTTGAAGAATATTTTTAATGTTTTGTGTTATAATTCAATTATTTTTACCTAAAATGTAATTTTATTTTGTGAGTTACCAATAAATTTGAAGTCAATTATGTTCTATTTGTGTGATTATTATTGCTGTCGACCCATTAGCACAGAATGAATCAGTAAACCCCTGACATCAACGATCAGATATCTGTTGCACAGATGTATTACCATTTTGATTAAAAATTTAATTGAGTCAATCAATTTCAGATGAAATTATTTATTTATCTATTTTTGAATCAAAGTACAAAATAAGAAACTTAATGCTCGACACTATTTAGACAAATCTGGGGACCAGTGCTAAGGGGAACGCCTTTAACTCAGTTTTTGCAGAACCTTTGGAATTGGTGGTCTTTAAAATACAATCTATCCTCTGTTTAATTTAAATGGACTCGGGAGATTTTGAGCTTTTTTCTATATTTTTAAATATTCGGAATAGACTGTAATAGTTTAATAATTAAATTGTGGGAAAAGTGTGTTATATATAGGTCGCCATCTATGGTATAATATATTAGAGATTTTATGCCTCACATTCTTCATTTCGGCGATTCAACAAGAACATTGGAATTATAAGAACTCGAGAAACAAGTGGTCTCGGCCAGGCTCAATTTTCAGATGTATTTTACCTGAAATTGATTCTTAGAGCTATAGATTTGTACTTATTTTCAACTAAATGATTACTTCAATTCAGGTGACGATATCGGCAACTTTGCTCTCGGACCCAATATACCCTAAACAAGTAGATACCCCGCGGGTCATCTAAGAAAATTAGAGAATTTTCAGCAGAATTATCATCTATGAGGTACTGATTATACTGTAGGCAAAAAATGTTTTAATTATAACTCATCTTATTAGTTTTATTTCCTTTAAATGTTATGAATTCTAAAGTATTTGATGACACTGTATAACTGATATATTGATTGTATTGTATATTCAGTCTTTGACTCACTTTGAATCGTAATTTACAGTATAATAAAAATTTAAAAAAAATAAAAATTATTTAAAACCAAAATTAAGGTAAATTTTAGTCGAATTAAACAATAATTCGAATAAAAAATATTTACACATGCGGTTTAACCTTGGGGCTATACACGGGGCGGGATATTTACTGGATTTTAAGGTAATCAATACTTTCCATCTATTAAATAGTTTTTATAATTCTTGTTATTGTAATCAAAATACTTTCTAAATATTTCCCAATAATAACACGATTTGAAAATTCTGTGAATTTTTATTTTGATCATTTAATGGTTTCTAATAAATTTTAATAAAATAGCAAGTTTTTATATAACTTGAATGACTAACAAATCCGAAACTTAGTACAAGATAAAAATAGTTTGAAACTAAAATCATTAATTACCTTAGGAATCGGCCATTAAATAGACAGGAATGAATAACAACAGTAATTACTACAAAAAAATGAATCAAATATTTTGTCTTGATTATAACTTGATGACATACCTAGTTGAGTAATTGGTTCTTGATTTTTAAAAAAAACTTACTTGGCAATTTTGATAATCAAAAACCTAAAATGGTTCTTAAAATTTGGACAGAATTTATTCAAATAATGTCTTAAACAGAGAATACAAATGAAACAAATGAGCAATCAATCAATAATTCGATAAATAATTGCATAACAAATATCTGTTATTTTGTTTAAACTGAAATTATTATTCAAATACCTAAACCTTTATCATAAATGCCAGGAAGAGACCCGTCTTGAGATCAGCACCAATTCCTATGACTTGACCAAAGAGTCCAGAGTCTTGGACACGTCTGCGAATATTTCGTTGACATCTCTTTCAGCACTGAGTCTGACTACTTTGGCTCCGTAGTGGTCCAGAATGGGTTGGTTGTGTTCGTGGAACGTCTTTAACCGCTGCTTAATTGCTTCTTCATTATCGTCGACCCGGCCAGAGGTCAGTCCTCTGCCCATCAGTCGCTTAATCATAACCTCATCACTGCATACAAAATACAGGATTACAGAACATGGACTGACATCAGCTTCGAAGCGTATGGCCTGATCTACCTGTCCATCAATAAAAAAGATCTTTCTTAATGATTATGGACAGGATAACAAATGTCTTTACTTCTCGCGGATATCCATCGATAAGAAAGCCATTCGATTGACTCGACTTCTTAGTGATGGCGTTCTTAAGCAGAGCCAACACCTCATCATTTGAGACCAGTTTTCCAGTCTTCATAATTTGGTTGAGACGCTGTCCCAACTCTGAACCTAAGGCCACCTCCTCCCGGAGCAAATCACCGGTCGATAGATGTGTGAACCCATACCTAAAGTTAAACAAGAATTGAATTTTAAATAAATAGAAATCATTGAAAACAAATGGTCTGACTTTTGGACAATTTTTTCGCATTGAGTGCCTTTACCAGAGCCGGGTCCTCCGATCACAAAAATCACTGGTTTCGCCATCTTTATAATCAGATCCTAAAACGAGCCACTCGTCTAAGTCTTCGTCAATGATCTGAGAAAACAATGATAATAAAGTCAAAGAATAATTTTGAATAAAAAGCTGAATCACAACAAAATACATCTGAAGGTTATTTTTAATGAATATTATTTTTAACTGTCACTGAATAAATCAAATAAACTTAAAAATTGTTTAATTTAATTGATCTTTCACATGTGAAAACATAATTCTGGGAAAAAAGTGTATGGGATTTAAAACTTGTAAACAAGAAAAACAAAAATACAAGAATAAAATTATTGCTAATCATTGATTAGGGGACCAATCGATGCATGGCAAATCGATTAAGAATATGCCTCTACTTTACAGCAGCACTTAATTGCTAGTTAATAAATAAGGAAGCATAGAGCTTTGTTAATTACCTGATAAAACAGATTCATAGACAAACTAAACAAATTAAATACGAAATTACTGTTTTATTTTACTTCCAAAGCCTGTCCTCGACGTTAGGTTTGTGTAAAAATCGATATTCTGTTTGACATTTGAAACACTGAGCGATGTGCAAATCCCCACTAAATTATTCAGTGCAGTTTTTTATTTCAACTCAAATAATATGCCATTAAAATCATCATTTATTGCATAGAAATCTTATCAATAATAAAATAATCATCAAATAAATGACATTTTCATTATTACTTACCCTTAATTATAATCAGAGAAAAGAATTCCATTCCCTTTCCATTAGGAGTCGGCTCTGAAATAAGTGACGAATTCCTTACTTAACGCATAATTTTAAGCATTTTTTTCAGGATTAGACTAAACCCGAAGAGACTTATAAATAGATCTCAGATTCAAATTAAACGAAAGAATATTTAATTGACGAAAAAGAAAGCATCCATTTGTTGTCTATTTTTAACCCCCTCTTCAGTTCGTCTAAAATTAGATAGAGCATTACCTAAATTCTAGATTTGACTTTAATAATAGCCCAGTTGTATGATAAATGTTCATTTAAAAAAAAATATTTTCAATAAATGTCAAAGATAAAATATTATTGTAACCCTAAAAATATTCAATTACCTAAGCAATAACAATAAACCTAGGTAAAAAATAAGATATCCCATTGACATTATAAGATATAATGGGTAGTTGGCAATAATTTTGTGAAAATGGGTGGAGCTAAAATGATGGAAAACTTAATCATCGTGGTAAAAAAATCTATATTATTTTATATTAAAGTTCAAGGTTTATTTTATTATCTTGAAAATAGTTGAGCAAGTCTGCCAAAAGCATTTTGCATGACAAATATAATTATTCTTTTCAGTGATACCAAGAATTTATTATTTATTCATTTGACTGAATGCACTAAAATGAGAGATTAAAGTATTTGATTCTTTGCTATTTATCCTCTTTTTTCTGGACTCAAATTGAATGTCATTTCAGTTGAATGAATGCATCGAATTATTCGCAAGAATTGCCTGGATTTCAATTTAATTTAAACTATCAACTAATCAAACAAAAACATTGGCTCATTGTCTGAACAAATAGAAGCTTTTCATTTGTTAGATTCTAAAATACCCACTCATTGTTTTAGATTTATAGCTTGGGAATTTTGTCTCACTACCCCTTAATTTCAGTGACAAGATGTTAAAACAAATCACCAAGGTTTGCATTTAAATACATTAGCCTATAGATTCAAATCACACAGTCCAAAAAATGTTTATATCTTGGTCGCTTTAATTAATAAAAAATCCTGCCAATATTTTAGTTTAATCAAGAAATATAACTTTTAATTACTAGTAAATTTTATGCAATTGTTAATTCCTTGCTGCTTTCATTTTTGTATTAAAAAAAACCCTCCGGTATTTTCTATGATCTAATCATTTTCTAGTCAAATCATCAACTAGGTATTTTATAATACAGGATTCTCAGTATTGTTTTATTGAATGAATTGTTAAATATATCCAATTTGTTGGCATTGAAATGATTTCAAGCGCTTACAACTTATGATACTCTATTGCAAAGAGGCAAATGTGAATCAACTGGCAAAATGTCGTGGAGCAAATTGGTTTAGTTAAAAACAGTGATCAGAATCACACGAAGCAGGTGTTCAATGATTTATCGATAGAACCCCCTCTTATGTAAAGAAATGTTTATTCAATAATTATTGCATTTGAAGTTCAGTTTTTCAAAATACAACTTAATTTTCTCAGTTTTTTTGGAGAACTTTTATTTTCAGTTCAATATTTTTAATTTTTTTCCGATTAACTGATCCTGAGTCAACATTTTTCAACACTGACCTATCCAATGTGGCTGAACGTTCAAAGTCAATGACAAATATTTTTACCAAGGTAATTTTAAAATAAGGAACTTTCGAATTTTTAATATTTTACAAGTTTATAGCTTGATATTTTATTTTTAAAATTTTTAGTTTTCTTTACCAATAATTTCGAGATCAAAACCTTGATATTTTGAAATATTAATATTTGTGGACAATTTTGTTTCGACAACTTATTGTTGTTGTCTTCTACAGCACTTGGAACTGATGGGAGTTCTGTGTTGAAGCCATATAGTCCAGGGGAGTGGACGGTAAAAGAGATGGTCATTTGAGACCACAAGTGTGAACAGAAGTCAATTTGTATTAATTAATGTCTGTTTAAGTTTAAATATTTAAATTTGGTGACAGATACAGCTGCACTTCCAACTGAGTTAATCTGTCAGACAAGGAGACAAACAGTCAATGGTTCTGACTGTCACCGTTTCCATCTATATCACTCTATAACTGACTGTCTCTGTTTCTCTGAATATCACTGGCTATCTGACCAACACAGCTATGTGTCACTGAATTTACAGTTTTAGCATAAATTGAAAACAGATGCAAATTTGTCTGAATTGATTGCTGTTCACACATGTTCTCAAGTGACCCCTCTCCTGTCGTCCACTCCCTTTATGGCTTCAAGATAGGCCCACATGACTTCCAAATGGAGAAGAAGGGAACAGTAATAACTTATTAAAACAATATTGTTCACAAATTTTGATATTTCGATCAATGAGTTTTTTTATACCAATGTTATATCAACATGATGAATTAAAAATTCAACGTTCTAAAATTATGACTTAACACAACTAGCAATGTCTCATTTTTATTGATATGTGATTGTCTTTGTAAATTGTGCTTAATAATAATTTATTTACAACTAAAAACATGTTTAGAAAATTGCCAAGCTCTTTTCTGATTTAATGTCACCAAACATGACATCGGACTCGAAGAACACTTTGAATGGTGAAATTACAAAAAGAACTGTAACGCCAAAAGAAGATAACCTTGATATTGATTTGAGGTAAGTCCTAACAAAACTTAACAACTAAAATTTAAATCACAATATTGCTAATTAAATGAAATACCTGGTTGATTTAGCTTAGATTACCTTATTAAATGCCTTGTTATCATGGTTTATTTGATAATAGGCCCATATTTTTTATTCTGATTAAGTTAGAAGAACATGTCAACATTTTGAATTGTCATTTAATCTATCTAGCTTAGCTTACGATGCAAGTCTGCACACCAGCTCAAGCACCGCTCAATTATGTCCGACTTATGACTTAAACGACAATAAGATTCTGTTCGGAATTGATAATCAGGGCTTCGAAGCAGTTAACCTTGATAACTTGAAGAGAAAAGAATCAAAAGAGAAAGATGAGCCGCCAGTTGCGGCAAAGAAACAAAAGTGGTATAAATCACTCCGAGGAATGTGCCTAACAGTGATATCAGCCCTCTGCTTCTCCATAACAACTGTTATTGTAAAATACGTCAAAGATGTGGACCCGGGGCAAATGGCATTCGTCAGATTCTCAGGTAATTGCTATTATCTATCAAGCTCATTCATGTGAACGGATTTAAACATTATGATACTTAATTACAAAACATCTGTTGAATTGAAGTTTGTTGGGGTAGCCATAAGGAGTAGCCATAAGGAGTAGCCATAAGTGGTATAGTATATATATATATTCCCCGAGTTTTGAATAAAATTGTAAGAGAAAAACGCAGATAAACTGAGCTCTCCCATCAAAAATTAAGTGCTAGGGCCATTTTTTTCCTTATTTTTTTGCCAAAAATATTTCGTGTAAATTGAATTGATAAAACACAGATAAGGAATATGAGATAGTTCAACAGAATATGGTAAGAATCTAACATGATCCGAGAGATATTTTAATAACCGAGCACAATTGATTAGTAGAAAATTATTAAATATTTATCAGGAATAATTAAATTGAACGATAGGTATATTGATCTTCACGATACCACTGCTGTTGGACACGAATCTGAATCCATTTGGACCGAAGGGCTCTCGCCATTGGCTGATACTGAGAGGTATGGCGGGTGCCACGAGCATTTTCTTCCGGTACAGTGCACTGCACTACATGTCGATAGCAAACGCCACAGTAATAGTGCTTTCAATGCCGATATTTGTGTTTATATTCGCGCGGATATTCCTCAAAGAGACGTTCGGTTGGTTCCACGTAATCGCGCTGTTGATCACTTTGATCGGCATTACCTTCACCTCCAAGTTGGCCATAATATTCACTCACACACAGGACGCCATCCAATCGTTTGGCATTGACTCCAAGAAAGAATTGATTGGATTGGCCTTTAGTTTGGGCGCAACACTTGTTGGTGCAGCTGCCTATGTCCTCGTCCGAAAGGTAAGTCGCTCTAGATCAATTTTTGTCATTTTCCAATTAAAGCAGTACCCCCATAAAATTAGCAAGGCTCTCAATTTTTCCCCATAACCTAAAAGTGAAAATTTTTGAATTTTCCTAAACTTTCACAAATTAGCTTGCTAACATATTTATTCATTAATCAAGTGCGCATTCTGTCACTCCATTAGCATTTGCTGTCGTTAAAAGATAAATGAATTGACTTAAAGCGACAAAAACAAGTTAATAATTAATCAAGATGAAAAATGACACTTTGATAAGCCATTTGAGCAGGATTGAAACTGGTTGAAACAGGATTCTTGACTAGAAGTTTACCAATTAATTAATCTGGCTTACGTTTAAGTTGTAATACGATAATCGTTATCTACTAGCAAATTGACACTGTTGTTTTGCTTGGTTACAGATCAAGGACATTAAGCACTCGATAATACTCTTTAATTTTTCGTGGGTCGCCGTCACTGAGACCTCGATCATCACATTATGTTTGAATGACTTCAAAGCTCCGACTAATATGGAGGCGGTTAACAGTCACGCCTGGTTACTATGTCTCTTGGCCATATTCTCATTCTATGGCCAATTAATGCTAACAAAAGCACTACAGGCAGAGGAGGCCGGTCTGGTCTCCATAACCAGAGCCAGTTCTGAGGTATTCAATGCAATCGATTTTTAAATTCATATCAAATATTCAAATATTGGACCACTTTTTCAGGTCATCTATTCTTTTATATTTCAAATAACAATATTCAAAGAAATGCCGGACAAGTGGTCATACTTTGGCGCCGTCCTGGTTATGCTGTCCGTTCTGTTGACATCATTACGTAAATGGATTCTATCCCTTCCGAAGGACTCAAATATTCGCAAAAAATTCAATTTTATGACCAAATAAACAATTAGTTAAACAAATAGAAATTCAAATCAATTTGTATTAGTTAAAAGAAGCGTGGCTATTTTTAATGATCAGCTTGCTTGTTCAATTACAGAATAAGTTCTCCAATATCCAAATAAGCCCAGCTTCAGAACTGATCTTGCTTAATACTTAAAACATTTTAAATCTGTCTCAGATGAATTCCAAAGAATATAAAATCTTGGTTAATTACTTTTTTCATTTCAGTAGGAATCGGTATATCAAATAAGTCTAGTTTCATAACTGATCTTGCTCAATGCCGTTTCAAATAAAATTGTAACATATGTCCCAGATGGTTCAGTATAAGTTCTTTTACTTTAATAAGGAGAGATCAAATAAGCCGAGTTGCAGAACAAAAGTTGCTTACTTACCAGAAAATTTCAAATTAAATGTAAGCGAACAAAGAAAAGATGCTTCAGTTGATTCCTCCCAGGAATTGTTCCTCAAATACAAGAATCTTAGTATTGCATCGTAACCAATACCAAGATTATTTGATTGCATTTTTTTCCTTCTAATATTAAAGCGATTCTTAATATTTATTGCTTTGCAAACCATTAATCATTTTTTCGGCTCTTCTTCGCTGTCGAAGAATTTATCACATTTTTGCACAGAATAATAAAAATGTGATGAGAATATTGTGCAGAATATTTGACAACCCGTCAGATGATAAAGAATCGATCAAATATTGTCTGTGAATATCAAAGGATATCCACAAATAATACCATCGAGAATACAGTAAAATCCATTTATGATACACGTTCGACTGAGATTTATTATTTAATAAACAGATTTTTAAGTAAAATTTGTTTTAAAATAAAAATTATTTACAGAATAATCGTAAAGAATATTCTCTAATCAAATGAGTATTAAAATAAGTTTAAAATTAATGACAAGATTTAAAAGAAATTAAAAGTTCTAGGAATTGGAAAAAATCTCTTAAAATAAATGTAAACATAATTGAAATAAATATTTTGTAATGAATTTTAACTCTATTTTAAGCCTATATTTCAGCCTAAATAGCATTTTGGCCAATAATTGGGTGAATGAGGAACAGACCTCCATTTATTAGCACCAAGGGGCTAATTACAGTTGATAGGGGGAAATTGAAAATAAGATCACATAAAGTATTTCATAACTGACTCTAACAATATTTATCACTTGAATTATAATTCAGTCATAAATTCCAAAAAGTAATTTGGAAAATATGTCCGAAATATCTTTGGGTTGAATCAGGAATTTGAAAAACAAATTAATTTTTTGGCCTAAAATTGGATTTTCACTAAAAGTCTCCTTAAACTAAATGCGAGAACATCTGATATGAATGAGAATTAGTACTGAATATGTCTGTATTATTATTTAGTCCTAGCTAATTGATGATTGATAATTGAGGCCGAGGTGTTTCCAAGCGCACAACCTTCCCGAGGACCCATTTTCATGATAAGCGAGATTAGTTTCGGTGGAAATTCTGGCAAAAATGGCTAAAAAATATTATTCTGAAAATTTTTAGAAAAATTCCAATTCTTTTTTGTCAATTTAAGATATCTTTCCAATCGGACGGGTATTTCCAAACACCTAGTAATCGAATTAAAAACTTATCTTTGAAATTCACAGCCGGGTCCCCTTTTTTGCACCTCAGACTTCAATTAAATGCAATACAATTATAAAATAAATACTAATCTTGGGAAATAAGGGATAAAAATCTGATTAAAACATCTTTTTTCCGAACAATTAATAAATTACTTTTCATTTAAAATAATGATTAAAATAAATAAATATATCGATTAACAAGCAATTAATCAATGCCTAGAATATCATAAAAGAACACTTAGACTTGATCCGGGAGTGTTCGGGTAGTGTCAGGATCCATTTGCGGACACTGGTTATTAAAATACAGGTTGTGACCAAAAAGGCACCGGTTATTGACCAGACATCTGGCACATCGTGGAACAGCCATAACTGCCAGACAAATGCCAGGGCTATGTCTGTGGCAGCCCTGACCACAGAGACCGGGCCAGCCTGTTCCAACTGCAGTGAACGGGTTAACAGTATTTGGCCACAAAAGGAGAACAGCCCTAAAAGCAGGATTAACGCCCATTCCATTAGGGTTTTGGGCATTGAAAAGCCGTCCATTAGTGCCGTTATGATGACCGTCTCGACGATGGCCACCCAACCGAAGTTGAACATTATTACTGAGTGATGAGCGACTGTCGGTTCCCCAAAAACAAAAATGCATTTAATTAAAGAATCATTTATTCATTAATTAGTTTTCGGTTCAATGAATACCTTTTGCTTTTCGGATGAATATGAATACAGACGACGCAAACAGAGTGGATGTTAGGGCTGACAGCACTCCATAAATGTGATGCATTTTCTGAGTGGCCGCCAGGTCCTGATGGCCGTCCGAAATGGCTGTCATGTTAACTAATAAGGAGTGTGTCGTCGAGTTGACGAACTGACTGTTGATATTGATATCGCCGTCGGAACCGAAAATAATGGGCAGTTTTGTAGTAAGGGATAGGCCTAACATTGTTAACACAACAGTAATGGTCTGGAATATGCCGCATGGCTCCTGGTCAATTAAAAATACATTTAGCATGATTAAAGTGAATATATAGCAGGAAATAGCGGATAAATGACTGAAATGTCTGTTGAATTGTACTTACTTTGAGAAAAATACAGGCGAACAGTGAGACAAAGACCGGTACTGAGAAGATTATGACCGAGGCGTCAGCGATCGGCAGGTATCGGAACGCATAAAACCTTAGGAATAGTGATGTGGCGCCCGCTATGCCTCTCAGTATCAAAAAGTGGCGCAACTCTGGCGGACCGAACGGATTACTGCCGTTTCTTATGACCAGCGGTATAGTGAGTAACAAAATGCCAATGAATCTGAACACTGCCAATTCTCCTGGATGTATGTCCTAGGTTAACAACAATCATTATAATTGAAAATAGACTAAGCTGTTTATCTAAAATTATGATCTACTTGGTCTACTGAGTACTTTTTAAACGCTGAAGAGATAAAATTCAGTGTTGGCCATGGGGGGAGGGAGGGCTAAACCGAATTTTGCTAAAAATGGGTTTAAAAATGTGAAAGAATCCCATAAGGGTAAATTTGGCAAACATGACACCATTGTAGTGAGCTGGGTTGGCTGAGGGGGTTGGTTATTAAAAAATGTTTTACCCCTTGAGCATCACTGATAAAGGACAATTAAATTGAACAAACAGTTCGAAATTAGAGCTGAAGGTGAAAATAAGTGCAAAATAGTCTAATTATAAAAAGTGTTATTGAATTTCGATAGACATTGACATTAAAAGATTGATTTTCAGCAAAAAAAAAACTGGATTTCTAACAAATTGAGTCAATTGATAGCTGACTCATATTATTAGAAAACGCTGCTAGCCACTAATGAAACTAATCGTGTCTTTCATTAAATTTTTATGTTATGGCCAAGGCTACCAACGTCGTGGGGTTTACTGAAAACAACATGCTCAAGGTAAGAAGTAGGGATCAAAATTGCGGATTTAATTCACCCAATCCTGAGAAACTATAAAAAAAAACAAATATGCTGGATCAAAATCAAATTCCAGAAGAAATATTGGCCTAATCATCTTGGTCACCTCCTGATTCTATTCAAAACTATTGCAGACGATATTGACTTTTGGTATTTTAAAAAAATAAATGTAATGATCGAATGAATGCATTAAATTCTTCAGGAAAGCTTCTTAAATATAATCTTGCAATAATAAAGTAAAGTATGGAAAAATCAATTGCCAGCTCATTAAAGTTTCAGACGTTTAAGAATAAAATTCTTCTGTATTTGAAAGACAATTCAAGTTCTAACAATTCACAGTCGATAAACAACAAGAAATGCCAAGATGGGCTTGTTAAAATTCGATAACAAACGAGAATAGCAGTTTGAATAGCCGATAAACTTGGCAATTAAAAACAAAATAGGAACTAGGCAACGATATAGCTAAGATTTACATAATCAATAAAAGCTTATCTGACAGGACTGTCGCCTGAGTGCCATTCCCTGGCTATCATAAAATAGACAGTAATTTCCTGTCATTTTATCAAAAAATATTGTCAAAACTTTAAGCTGTAATCCTATCAAATAAACTACGAATAAACAAGAGTAAACAGAAAACAGTGTCCAAACTTTTGCACTAATCAATTTGAAAACACAATTTAGGAGCTAATCCATTGACTAATGACTTTGAGCCAAAAGAAATCAGTGTTTTGTTTGTCAGGAAATTATATTAATTCAAGCGATCAGTAAATTCATTAGAGAACAGAACACAGGGAATACTCAAAGTCAGTGACGATTCTATTCAAACGACTGTTTTCAGGGCAAATTCAATTGGAATTTCCTTTCATTTTTGCGGTTTTCATTGCATTCAATAAAAAAGCGTTTTCAACGACAGACGAAAAAATATCTGTTGACATAAATCTTGTTTTTCAGACATATTTTGCATTTATTTCCTTTCAATATCCAGGAAAAATGATAAACATATTCTTTATTAAATTCGATAATAGATAGAAAAAGGAACTAGTAAAGCCAAAATTCAATTTCAACCCGCAATTTATTAGACAATTTATTCATTGATATTCAATAAATGTATTTTCGAAAAAGGATTCAATAAATTCTAGTGTTTTTTCGAAGACTTAAAGAATAATAAATCGATTGTACTTTATATCAGATTTTACTTTTAGATGGATGTGGATGTCTGTGGCAATAAAAGTGCAGACATGGCCAGACCCTTTCCAATGGCCTTGCAAACTACTAGAAACCCCGGTTCTAAATTAACAATTCTTCTAGATCTTTTAGCATTACCAACTATAACCTTGATTATTCTTCGAATTTCATCAATTAATCATTGTTAACAAGATATAAATGAAGCAAATTCATTTAGGAAATTATTCTTTTAAACTTCAATCTCCTAGTTTACTAGAGAACTAATAAACTTAACAGTCAAATAATTATTTAAAATGTTCAAGGTTGACCAAGATGCACAAAAATGCAAACAAGACAGTACCCCCTAACAGCTCTGACCATCTCTGATATACACAATAAAAATAATCCAATAAAACGTTTAAATTAATAAAAAGAAAAGTAATCATTAATTATAATAAAAATGATATAAAGCGTTAAAAGGCTCCTGCAATCCAATTGAGGTCTTAATTCAATGATAATTTTCTAAAAATAGTGGGAAATAGTGGGCATCAAAACCGGTCGATAGGAAAGTAATGAATCATTTGTTGTCTTCAGAGAAAAAACACAATGTTTTCCCTGAACTTTAAAACTAATCTATCGATAAGACTATTATCAAAATCCTATCTATTCTGGAGAATTGGCTGAAGAGGAAGGGATTAGTCAGTAGTGGCAACTGATTAGTGAAATCAGACATTGATTTCAATAGTCTTTGAGTAAATCATTGAACTCTTTATGACTGAAAAGACAATTCAATTAAAATTAATTGAGCGAAAAGTCTTCTGTTAGAAGAATACAGTTCAGGCCATAGATCAGATTAAAGACAAGGCATTAAGAGATAAGAAAAGATCAAAACAATTATTTCCAAGAAAACTAATCAAAAGTAAAGACATTGCAATCAATAGTCTATTGAATAGTAAAGACAATCAATGAATGGAAATCAAAGAATATGAAGACATCAATACTCACATCCAAGTACTTGACAATAACGGAACACAAGGAGAAGAAGACTGAACTGAGCGATGAAAATATGATTCCTTTATATAGTTTCCAATTAAATGAGTTGTAGTTCTCATCGAAGAGTTCGTCGCAAACCTCCGACTCATGAAGTCTTTGGGTTTCACTATTGAACTGATAATCATCGCCACTGTTCGGCTCCTCATTCTTCTGGTGGTCACTCATTATTGTCAACAGTTGGTTCATGTCTTTGCCGTTGGTCTGCGGACCCAACAGCGGACTGTTCAGTATAGTTCCCATTGAGTCCCATTTGGAGGCCGACCAGTCCTTCACCGACCCGTTCAGTGACCACTTGTGTCGATCGCCAGACATTCTTCTTTAGTTATTCTTCAGATCAGATGTAAAAGCAATTGACTTCTTAATTAATTTTTAAGATCAGAATCTCTTTCATCAAAGAATCGATGACTAATCAAAAGACTTTTTTTTATCACAAATCAATCGACAATTATCTCAAACTTTGGTTAAATTCTTGACTTTTGAAAACATTTTCACCAAATTTCAGATCAATTTTAAGGACAAATGACTAATACTTAACAGAAATACTGATTTTTAAGGAAATCTTTCGTTAATTAATACATAATTTCGTCAATACTCCAGGTTTTAAAAAAATGCCTTCAGTTTAATCTTGCAATCAGTCATTTGAAAAAAGGTGTTATTTTCAACAAAAAAACATTCGTTTCAATCGATTATCTTTTGGTTAAACTTTGTTTGATTGATTATTGGTAAAAATGAGTTTAATCGTGGAAAAAATAGCTGAGAAAAACGACTCAGACGTCAGCCAAGAGCTAACTGTAAACAGACTGTACTTTGAATGAAATAAAAGCCAAAACCAAAACACAAAATCAATTTCTGACGCAAGCATTTTAACAGTTCTTTATTCAGTACTTTTATAGAACATTAGTTGACTCAAAAATATCGATGCCTTACGTAAATAAAAGTACCAAAAGGCAGGTACAGCTGTAGATGACATTTAAATGTTAAGGTAATCTACAAAGAAGTACGGAGGCGTTTCATTTTCAATAAGCCCCTGTTTACATTGGAAAAACACCTACACTAAAACTTTTATCTAAATATGATTAATTGATTTTTATTTAAAAGAGCTTACTCAGTAAGCCTTACTGTATTCAAAAATAAAACTCAAAATGTTGACATTCAAACATCTAATTTAAAAGAGGATTAGTTCTAATAAAATGATCTAGTAAATGAGTGAACTATTTGATTTTGGAAAAGTACCAGTATGTTTGTATGAAAGGTCTTTAGTTTTAAGGTTATTTAGTCAAGATGTTTTGAACCCTATGTGAAAAAATTCGTACCTATGGATAAAAGATTAAACTCAAAATGATCAATTAATGAACACTAGTAATCAGGCAAACTAAGTTATTATACCCTCTATATCCCCCTTAGGGTCAGGGACCTTGCACATCCCTGAATAAAAGTAAAGTAACCAATGAAAGTCTAATTAATGAATATTTTATAAATATGTTTTCACAGATTTTATACTTTTCAGAGGTATTCAGACTTTATGTGATAAACAATTGTTTCAAATGACAAAAGTTTTTTTTAACTTTATATCAGTTAACAATTTAGACATTTCTAGAAAAAAGGGGTAAAATTTCAGTCTGTCTGCAGAGCCGTAACATAAAAATTCATAATTTCTATAATTTATCTAGATGACTCACAAAATGATATCAGATCTGTCTATTAAAGCAATTATTGGTTTTGTTTGAAATATGATTTCTATCCAATAAATCCATTATTTAATCACTTCAACCATTCTAACCTTATTTCAATCTCATTTTGCCCATGCCAATTTTGGGTATCATTGTGGCCATTCCCAGGTAAAGGTTATCCTGATTCTATTCAGTTTATTAATTTGGTTGTACCGTATATATAAATATTTGAAAATTAAAAATTTAAAAATAGGTACTTGTCTGCGTTCGCCCTAAGGCATGTGCAGACTTACAACAATAGTAGAGGTTTACGGCTGGCGTACAATATTCTAAATAAAACAATTAAGTTAAAGTTAAAAACAAGGATGCTCAAGCCGTGAGACACAAGTATATAAAAACAAATTGTTTAAAATAATTAGTTAAATAAAATAAATTAAAAATTGAACTAAAAACGGGCGGTATCGCCCTCGCCGCCTCCCGCTGTGCAGTCGGCATTTGGCGCAAATACCCGAAAAGCGAAGCGCCTAAACGCGCTGTACCCCCCTGGGGTATCAAGTGCCAGTTGTGTGATGTCGCTGATGTTCTGGGAGAACACCTCTTCTCGCAGGCCTCTAAGCCCCGGACATGCCACCAGTCGGTGTTCGGCACCGTCCCACTCACCACAATACGGACATCGGGCCAAAGTGGACGGATCAACTCTGGCCAGGTAGTCCATAAAGGCTCCATGGCCGGTAAGGAGCTGAGTAACAAAAAACGTTGTCTTGAAGTGCCGCCATTGAGCTCTAACTCTAATGTCTGGGATCAGTCTTCGTGTTAGTGCACCGGTTGTGCCACCAGTCCACTCCAATTGCCATTTGGCTATTGCCAGATCGTTAAGTCTGGCGGACATGGCTGACGCTGTGACCACTGCTCGCGTTATAATTACCTCATTAATGTCGAAACATGGCTCGCAAGAAGTTATGTCCCCCTTCTTGGTCAGAAACCAGCAGCCCATAGTCTTCAGTGGTTCTGTTGCTATCAGTCGATGGAACTCATCGACGACCGCCTCCTTATAATTAAACTTCGAGAGTTTAGCCCTAATGCTAGCATTGCAAACAATAGACAGTGTTTCGCTGCCCGCCAATCTGTTCAGCACTGCTTTTCCGAGCGCTGCACATAACAAAGTAATGGCAACCAAATCAGTATCATAAGTACAGTTAACAGGTAGTTCTGATTTTGCTATAAAACTAGTCGTGTGGCCAATTGAGCGTAAGTCACACACACAAGAGCCATCCCTGTGTGTCCAAATGATTATTTTGGTCTCCGCGTTGTCATTCAGGGAACACCATAGACGTCGTCGACGACCAGGGTGTAGCCGGTCATAAAATTCCCTCACATCCTTTCGATGATAATTGTCGCCAATTGTGGCTTCAAAGTCCTGGAAGGCCCCATTTCGTTTCCCTGGTGGTGGTGACTTCCCTGCTGCCAGATAATAGCGCACCGCCGACTTTTCTAATTGTAGACCAATAGGCAAAATGTTTGAAATTACACTAAGTGCTGCTGTCGGTGCAGTTCTGTACGCCTTTGTTGTCCTGATCAGTGCCTGCCTCTGCGCTGACTCAAACTTTTTCTTCATTCTGTAGATCCGAGACCTGTCTATCCATACAGAAGAAGCATACAATAAAATTGGTTCCACTGCTGTTTTGTAGAGTAGAGCCATAGCGCCCGGTCCTATACCCCAAGTACTCTTGGACACTGTTGACAGCCGGTTGACCGCCTCACGGGCACGGCCAGTCACCAAATCGAAATGTTGTGTGAACTTCAGGTTCCAGTCAACAATTACGCCCAATAGCTTGACATGTGCCACCTGTGGTAACCGGACACCATTCATGTGTATTGGCGGTAACGTTTCCATAACTTTCTTTCTGGACATCAGAAGAGCATATGATTTTTGTGGACAGAAGTTGATATCAAATTTTTGACTCCATTGGAAAATCTTTTTTAAGACTTCTTCAGCTTTCTTTGATAGACCCTGCAGTGTGGGTGGATAGCGGCCACCATCAGTCTGGTCAAAATGGACGACTAAGGTCAAGTCATCAGCAAAAGCTTGTACGTGTACACCTCTCCCGAAGTTCAGCTTCAATAGGCTGTCATAAAAAATATTCCAATAAATAGGTCCGCCACTGCTGCCTTGAATGACTCCCTGAGTCTGGTCCCATTCTACAGCACCAGTTCGGTCCTCAACGACAACCTTTCTTTCACTAAAGTAGGCCTTAATTAGTTTAAACAAATTTCTGGGGCATCTCTTCCTCTTAAGGGCAGACAATATGTGGTGCCAACGAACCGAGTCAAAGGCACTGGCCACATCCATGGAAATAATAAGTGCTCGGCCATATTTCAAACGAGCCTCAGAAGCATAATTTAGTAAAGAATGTAATGCCTGTACAGTACCACATCCCGGTCTGAAACCGAATTGTCGGTCACTCATATGGCCTTTTGCCCAGCAATGGTGATGAACTCGTTGAGCTATAAGACCGTCCAGAACTTTACCAATGACTGACAGAAGACTTATTGGCCTCCAAGCCTTCGCTGTGTTGATGTCTTCAGCTCCTGGTTTCGGGACCATTCGTACAGAGGCCACCTTAAATGGCTTTGGAAATGTGCCACAAGCAAGGCAAACATTAAAATATTTTGTCAAAAAAGCATTAGATGTTCTAAACATCATCTTCACAATTGGGGCTGAAATGTTATCAAGTCCTGGGGCTTTGGTGTTAGCCATATTTGTAATTCTGTCCGCCACTTCCCATTCAGTAAATGGCGGATCGTCCAGAGTTAGAGGATCAGTGATTGCCGTAATATTAGATGCTGTCGGAAAATAGTGCTGGAGAAACACCTCTGCTGTCTCTTTTGTTGTGCTGGTGAAAAGTCCACTTTGGGGAT